>JABWIB010004485.1:8704-22039 GCA_016617825.1 Platyplectrum ornatum
TTTGAATTATCCACCATTGGTGCCCCGGGCCTAGGTGGTTTTCCTAATGAATTCTAGACTGTCTTCTGGATGTCTTGACTCCCCTTCTGGCCTCCTTAATTAATGTAGTATCGGAGGGGAGCACCTTCCTGGCTGACATGATTACAGGCTCAGGTCGTGATTATCCCTCAGCCTGGCAAGGATCCCTCCTTTAACTATCGGCCCTTTGCATTGCTGAATACAGACCTTAAATTATTTGCTAAACTCCTTGCCTGCTTAGTTCCCCAGCTCTCTCAGCTTAGCACCCTGACCAGGTGGGATTTATTCCTGATACTACCAGAAGGGTTCTGGATGTGGTTGACTGTCCTTTACTGGAGGTCAGGACTTCTCCTGTCTCTTGACGCAGAGAAAACTTTTGATCGCCTGCAGGTTTCCTTCTTAGGGTACACTACGTCCTGTCACTCTACACTGCCTTCTCTACTAAGGTGTTCTGCAATGGGCTCTTGTCTGACCCTTTCCCAATCACCAATTGCACCAATCACTAATCTTAGAAAAGTTGAGTAAAAGGGTTTTTATCTCACAGTTTCCACTGGTGAATGTGAAACTAGTTCAACTACGAATATTACTACCACCACTACCACTTCATACTTCTAAAATTACTACTACAACTAATATTAAGAATAATATTAACTGGATCCACAAAATATGCAACGTACAACATAATGGAATATACACTAGATACATAATTCTGAACTGTGATGCTTTGTAACAGCTTCTAACAGAGATGCAAGAATGCAACCTCAAGCACATGTGTTTTGGTTACAATATAACATGCTCTATGAGTACCTACATTTACAATAATCCAACTTGAAAAGTTATCATCAATTGTAAGGTGCATGTGGTAAATCTAGCCCTCAGCTGTTGTAAATCTCAGTCTGCTCGCATGCAAATTTGGATAAGCACTCATAAGTGGTTCTCTATGGTTCATTGTGTCCATCCATCAACATCGAACTGGTCTTGATCTATAGCAGAGTGACACAATCAAGGCTAGATTTTTTATGAACGTTTCCATCAATTCTATAAGGTAGGCTTTAATGTCAGATATTTCATTATTTTGCCCACAGTTGATATNACAAATATTTGGACATTTAATGTTCCTTCATCTGGGACATTTACAGTACTTAATGATTAACCATTATATTAATAATAAAATATAAGCAAAAAAAATGTTTTTGGAAGAATGGAGAAGAACAGATGGAGAATTACCAAATGCCATTCATAACAGATGTAAAAGAAGATCCTCAAGGAGAAGATATTTTTTAGGGTAGGAACCAAAAGGAAAACAAGAGGTTACATTTTTTTGTAGCTTAAAAGTAGAGAGATTTGCGGCTTCAGGTTCTTGTAAACCGAACCTGTCCAAACTAACCAAATCTGAGCAGCGAGCCGAGCCGGTACTCTCCTAACTGTTTCTGTGTGTCTGGCGTCGAATGTCAGCATCACACAGTCGGATCTCGCCATCTGAGTCTCAGGCCATAGGAATGGGGGCAAATAGTGGGCACGGTGCCACACAGGGCGCACAACATGTTCCCTTGTCTCGGAGATTCCAGACAGAGGGGGAAGCTCCCTCCTTCCTCTTTTGTTTACCCTGAAAAAGGCTTTAATAAGACCTATGGACCTTCCTAATGAGAACGTTAATAGTGATTATTATACTATTATAACCCCTGCCAGAAGAATGCCACTGGTTATAAGGAGGGGTGAAAAGAGAATATTATGTATTATATTTATTAGTAAGTATATTAGAAGACACAGTAAGAAGGGGGGAAAAATATCTACACTATAATATAAAACCCACATATACTGATTTACTATATCATCCTCAAGATAAACAATGCCTTTAGAACTCACCCAGGAATGCCCTTTGTAGCATGGTCTGACTCGGTCCCAAGCAACCTCCCGAACATGCTACGATGAGGTATATATTGTTTGAGGCAAATAATATAGGTATATACATATATCATTTTCATGAGGAAATGTGACATAAAGGAAAAAATGTCTGTGAACATCTCAATAACAACAAGTTAAACATGGTGTAAATACAGGATAGGGTACATTCATTTGAACTGTACATGGAGGCTTTGATTAATGTTTTTTCTAAATGTAGTCTAGTAAATTTAGACCTAGTTCTCCAATATAGAATCCGTAAGCACCCTGTGTATAGCTTTCATACTGCTAAAAAATCAGTTCTTTGGATTAGGTCCATAGTTCTGACACTGGCAAAGAAAATGGAAAGTCTAGCTGTTGTAGCCATGCTGGCTGAGGCCTTCAGTTCTACCAAAGATTTACCAACAGTTTCATACCAACCATACACCTTTTAACCCATGCAGTAACTAACTATGTCATTATATTTGTAAATTGAAACACAGAAACATTAGTTACACACATCTGTAAACATATGATAAGCCACCAACAACGTTCAAGACTTTTCTGTTGTGGTCCTAACTCTAAACTGTGAAAGTCTGTAACTGTCCGTCATATACCATGTGTTTCTATATTTGGTTTTTGTCATTTAGTAGACCCTGGTTTATGAATAGCGTTTTTAACTGCAGTGTATTCTAACTATGGGGATTATAACAACATTTCACACATAATTATTCTGTACATGCATCAATTTGCACATTGTTACATTGTTACTTTAATCGTTTTGTTCTTTTTTTCATTTGGGTTGGTTTTTCTTTCCAACTAGTCATTTTACTGAAGACTTTATGTAGACAGTTCTATTTTGCAGATGGTGATACATGTGGAGTCGTACTGAGCTATGTCCAAACCAGTTTATTCATCTGCAAATAAATCAGATAATAATCATTTTCTAAGAATGAGAAGCCAAATCAAGGTTGTTGCTGTGGTAAAACATTATTCAATTGACACAATACAAATTCCGGCTACAGAAGCTCACTTTAATTTTAATCAGTGGCACATTTTTACATTTATTATCCCTGGTGGTGTTGTTTATCTCATGAACATTTCAAAATGTAAATGGTAGTAAATGTATTTTTCTCGGTAAAATGCTCTAGGGTCAGATTTCAGTCATATTTATCAAATAGAAAACAGAAGAATAGAGAATTCCTGACTGTATAAAATGCACACAGGAGAGCTAGAGCACTTTCTGTCAAAGGAAAGGTAAAGCTACACATTTAGTTTATTTTACAGCTTAATCAAAATATATCTAAACACAACTATCTCAGAAACTGTTTATCTTCTTTGTTTCAAAACACATTTCCTGGGTGATTTGGAGATGTAGTAATCCTTAGTTTTGTATTTCGTTTGACATAGTAACAGAAGATTCTGTGTTTGCTGTAAACACATTTCAATATACTTGCAACTTTTTGAAGTGAACTCCTCCTATTTTTTATTTAAAGATGTAGTGATGTTTTAAAATATAAACATATATACTGGAGGGTACTTACTAAAATGCAGATTACTTTTTAAATCCATTGTCATACATCAGACCTAGGACACTATGGCAAGGGTGCACATTGGTACAGGTTTCTCTGCTAAGTGCCACCAGTTGGAGTTGGTAAGGCTCAGCACTAGTAGTAATGATATTGGGGACATCCCACACCCATAATTTAGGAATTACATACCCAAGTGGAGAAACTAGGTGGATGGGATTGATATGGTGCCCAAACATGAAGGAGCTAGCTGTCCCCAGTGCACCAGAAATACTTGTACTATGTTTTTGCTCTTCTGTGGGGTGGAGAATTATTTATTAATATGTGCATGTACACTTGAAATAATGGGAAGAGACACACTGATGCCTCTTCTAGTATATGGTATGGTGTTATGCAATACCATCATGTCTCCCATTGACTTAACTATAAATATATAAATCTCATTTCACTTCTAATGTTTTATTTTTTTTTTTTGAGATCTTAGCACAAATTTGAATTGTTACATGGGTTACCATGGAACAGTCTCAGTCTGTTAAAGTGAAAGTGGCTGTCAGAATATCTCTGGATCTGTGAGTAAGGCCAATAGATTATTCATGCACAGTATGAAAAAGACTAATTAAACCCCCAGCTAATATCTGAGCAATGGATCATAGCTTTCATGGTTTGTATATGAAGCTCTTTGTTTTGGTTATTTATAGTCTAAATCAACTGCTCTAATTTTTCAGAGTTTTGCCTTTTGAACAGTCACAAAACTTTATTGAGAGAATTACTGACCTGTATAAAGGAGCTAGAGCATGTATGTTTTCAATGATACAAAAAAAATCGCAAGCAGCATGTCAGCTACTGTATATTGATTGATTGCTGAATGAATGAGTGAACAAACGGACAAATGAATGAATGAATGACATTGAGTGACAATAACAATTTGCAGCTATGACAAATGCCAATTTCCGTGAATCACATAAAAGTGTAACAGTGAAACATATGAAACCTTTTATTGCAACAGCACACATTTTGTAGAAGAGATTAATCAAATGCTACAAATTTTATTTTAAATAAAATATATATTCATCTGGTTCCTCAACTGTTCTATAGTCCAGAATTTTATTCAGGAAATTTGGCAGTCAGTTCCCATTTGAAAATCTCTTATAAAATGGAAGTACAGTATGAAGTTATTCATGTCAAAAATGTTTCTGGCAGCATATGTAATGGTATTGTTAAAGCAAACACATAACACATAGGCTTCAATGTAATCCAGCGGTGTATAATCAAAACTGTTAGTGGGAAATAGAAAGCAGTAATTATGATGTAAAAGCAAGAAAAGTGAGACATAAACTATATGAATGACTATATAAGCTCATGTATAAGGAACATGGTCACTATGCTAATAGTATCAAACGTCTGAATGTGGTCCAATGTTAAATAACATCAAGTGACTGTAAAACAGCACCATATATGTATCTTTTCACTATATGGGACACATGCCCATGCTGGCATAATAAATAACACAAGATAGTTTGGCGAGTGTACCTATCTAAATTGGATATATATATATATATATATATATATATATATATATATATATATATATATATATATACAGGGCCGGCGCTAGGTCTGCGTGCGCCCTGGGCAGACCTAGCGCCACGGCCCCTTTAAAACGACGTGACATCATCACGTCACGTTGCGCCGCGACGTGATGACGTCACGGCGCTTGAAAAACACCGCGGAGGGCGGCGGATTGGTCCCGTCCGCCCTCCCGGTATTGAGGGGCGACAGTGCCACCGCGGCGGTGAGTGAGCTGACTGTCGTCCCTCCCCTTTGCATGCCGGCCGCCGCCCGGCTAAGGCCGGCCATGTATGTATATATATATATATATATATATATATATATATATATGTATACAATATAAAAGCAGCTCACTGGTGGTGGTTTTGTCAATTCCACCAAGAAAATCAGAAAAAGAATTAAAAAAACAAAAATATTTGAGAAAAACCCAAATATACAGGAGCGCTATTAAAAAACAGCAAAAACTTTGCAACAGAGTACAAAAAACATTTATTTATTTGCAATAATTAGAGAACTAAACAGAAAATAGTTTCTTTTTGCTTTTTTTTAACAATGTAAAACACAGCAGTTTTCAAATGGCTGTTCAAATGTATGCTGAACTATTTGGCATCTTGAACCCATAAAACCCAGAGTAAACTTTTATCAAGTAGTTGCTTATGGTGCTTTTGGTTTATCAATATACGCATACCTAAGAAGATAGGTGAACTTCATGCTTTGCTCTGTAAATAGTGTTTTATAGTCCAATATCAATTTGCCGCCAGTTTATAGGCATCTCTACCTCTGTGGTACACACTGGAATTTGCAGTTTTGATGTGACACCTGGGGGCAAATTTACTATGCATGGATCTTTCAGGAGATTGTAAATATCATGCCAGCATGTCATGTTTTTTTTTAATAAAAATAAAATGTGTTGTTTTTTTTTCTAAGAGAGAAGTAATTTAGATCTCTCGCATCCACCTTGTGCTTTTACACAAACACTCTATCAGTAAATCCCTAACGGTATATGACTATTATTTTGGAAATAGCCATGGCGATTTCTAAAACAGCTATTTTAGGAAGCTACAATAACCAGCGATTTGGCAGCGAGATGATGCTTAGTAAATTACAATAATTAGTAATCACAAAAAAAACGCTGATTAGTAAATTTATTCCCTGGATTTTATCAGCAGGTTACTGTGCTTAACAGAAATGCACAATAAACTGTGATTTGTGTTTCAAGAAATGGTTTTAAATGATGTCTATAGTAAATGGTTATTATTATGTTTTTTTTTAGTCTGTACAAAATTGAATACCAGGAAGTTCCCTTTACATTAATAATATTCACTGCATTTTTAAAAGAAATTTTCTGAAGCCATGTTCATTTATAAATATAAATACATGAAATATTGTGTTGTTTTCTAAATACTATATAGATGGTTTCAGTATTTTATATATTTCAAATTGCTAGATTGAGAAAAATAGCATAATTGGTGTCATAAAAGCTACTGAACAGATCAGCAATTAAAAATAACCTTTTCAAGTCAGATATAAATATAAGTGTAATTGACCATAAACTTAGAGTTAGAACACTTTCAGAAAAGCAAATTAACTATAACTAAAGCATATACAACACCATGTATGTGATATAGACAGTGAATTATAAGTTTGCCATCTTAGATTAGTTCTTTTGTGCATTTCCTTGTTTAACTAATCTATTAAATGCAGCCATTTTAGCTGGGATGACATAGATTAAGGGGTACATTTACTAAGAGGTGAGATTGCAGTGAGATTGAAAAACAGCATATCAATGATCATTCAACAGCTTATAAGTAGTACGTCACAAGCTGCAGACCAGCTCCTTCTATCGGACACTCATGGAAAACTCTGCACCAGTCACCACCCCTATGCGTTTCCTCTGTGATGCCTTTGTCAAGAGGCGTGGTGGAGGCTGGCATGTAGCCCTTTCATAGCAACAACAGAGAGACAGCACCATCGTCTATATCATTATATTATAATATTGCGAACGTCTATAGCAATGTGAATTTTGCAACATACTGAGTGTTAAACCCTTAGGACCTACTTTGACAACATCTACCTTTATTTAATATGAGTTTTCCTGATGTATATATATACCATCCTACATTTATACTAATCAACTAATACTACTCAACTAAATGGTACAGTCGTTTTCTAAATCCTTATTAGGCATTGAAATGTTAATATTCTTCAGTATCTTATGAAATCTCTCTTATTTACCTTTAGCACTCTATTAAACAATTAGTGAACAATTTTGTTTATCTAAAAACAGATTTGCTCAAAGTTATCATTAACTCAAACAGCTCAAACAGGCTCTAACCAGAGTATAAAGAGAAGTGACCAAAAGACAAGTACATGAGAGCCTCTAGTTTAAAAAATATACGCTTCACAGTTCAACTTGCAATTTCATTAAATGGTACACGGATAATGCCAGTGTCAACGTCTAAAGTGAAGGCGACTTCTGAGACTGGCCAATAAAAGGAAAGGAAAATATGGGCAAAAGAACACAGACAAAACTACATTTTAGGTGTTTGGATCACGCAGAAGAACATTTTTCATATACAGAACAAGTGCAAGAAATACCAATGAAGCCAATCCATTATGTGGCAGGAGCTTCAGGAGGCATGGGGTGACATTTCTTCCAATTACCTCAACAAATTAATAGCTACGATGCCAAAGGTCTGCAATTCTGTAATCGGTGGAAGTTCAAAGTTTAAGTAGCCTGACAAAATGTTATTGCCATATTAACAGGCTGCACAGGGGTTGCCTTCTGTTCTCTGGACTGCTGTGACGACTACTACTGTGAAAAGAATCACCATACACTATATGTGAAATTCCTCAAGAGGAATATTGTGTGAGCGCCTAGGTGACATATAGGCCTGAATTCACTAAGCGGGGAGATTGCAGGGAAATTGAAAAGTGGGGATGTTGCCCATAGCAACCAATCAGATTCACATTAAATTTAAGTGGGATCGCAACATTTTATTATATTTATTGTTAAAACAGGCTACAAGATTTTGGATTTCCTTTTTGCTTTTTCTCTATGTGATGATCTGCTGAGGATTCTACGCTGAAAAAGCTTTTTTATTATTATTTATAAAAATAATAATAATCAAAATTTATTATTATTATTTATTGACTTAAGACTACAATTTCGGGACTTTTTACCTGATCAGATTGTGAATTACATGCATTGTACAGTTATATTATCCTTACCTGTTTATACTTGAGCATTATTATTATTTATTATTATTAACGTTTATTTATAAGGCGCCACATAGTTTCCGCAGCGCCGTACATAGCAAAAGTACATACATAACATGGGGTACAATAACATAGATAACATGGGGTACAATAACATACATAACATGGGGTACAGTTACAGACATGAGATCGTATAAAACATGAGCACAGAGTAATAACTAAAATTGTTGGGATGTGTATAATNTATTACANTGGATATATGCAGGAGGGATGAGATAACAGGAGGAAGGAGGTCCGTGCTCGTGAGAGCTTACATGCTAAGGGAGGGGAGGACAGTACAGGAGACACTGGGATGGGGAGGAGAGGGTATAGAGATTAGGTGGAGGTGGGGTAGGCTAGTCTGAACAAGTGAGTTTTGAGTGAGCGTTTGAAGCATTATAAAAGGTGCTAGATACTTTCTCCTCTGAAGACATATTGGGAGCATTGGAGTGTGCTTGTTGAATGTGCTGGTCCATAATGATGTTAGCAATGCAAAAGAATGCAAAAAAAGCTGAGAGAGATGGTGCCCGGGACATGTGCCCCTTGTGTCACCCCTTAATCCAGCTCTGGTGTAGACCCATGACCAGACAAAGTCTGGAATGTGTAATATGAAGATGTGCTGGCGTCATTGTCTGTCTCCTCACTTCCTCTAAGACACATTGCAGATCACATATTAACATACACACAGCAATACCACATCTGACAAATTTGATGGGCTCTTACTGATTTGTGTGTCTGGAACAGACCCATATGAGTGCAGCCTCTGGAATGTCCCAGTCATCTTTGGCCATGTGTTGAAGGTTGTCACAAGGGCATTCCTAAGGTGTATGTCCCAATTTGTGCAAATGCCTATGGATAAAGAAAATCTTTTGCATAAGAAGCAAGTGTTTAACACCATTGCTAGCTTTACAAATGTAATAGGGGTAGTGGATGCCACTCATATTCCCATTGTTGCTGGAACAACAGGCATATATTCCAGAATTGGAGTAATAGTAAAAGGTAAGTAGTAGAAGTAGTATTAAGGAATAAGTAGTTTCATTGCATTAATGCCATGGTTATTTATGATTCATCTTTCTCTTTTTGTATGTGCAGCTGCAAATGATGCAGATATTTTTTTATAATCTGAACAGATTACATCTATGTCTGGGTCTAGTTTAGGTTTACTTTCATGGGCACCTAGTAACATGTACATTGACTATGTTTAACCACCACCCATTTCCTTCCACAGGATTCTGATTTGAATGCAGGTGTACATAGCAATGGGTTCATAATTATTATTATGTGAGCATTTCTTCTGGGCATGTGCAATGTAAAGCTGCACAGCGATTCACTATAGCACTGGGCATATGTTCAAGTCTGGATCAGACCCATTATGTTTATTAAACACTGTCACTCAATGTATTCATTCCTTTACTTAGAATATGCATATATTTGTGTCTTTTTCTGTGCATTTAATGCCAGTGAGTCATATGTGCCAACTAAGCATCAATCCTTTTTGAACCAATCCCACGTAAGTTACTCATCCTATAAATATATTGTACATAGAGCTAATGCATACCTAAGCTGAAGTGTTTAGAAACAGCAATCCTACTGACAAAAATGAGATCTCCATCTTTATTTGTATTCTTTATTACTCTCCGCAGGTGCAGGCAATCTACATCCATACAAAGCTCTTGAGGAATTCTGTTATTTAGCTTAAATTCAATTTTTGCTTTACAGGTTTAAACACCTTCAAAGTGATCCATGAGTGCATGTTTAGACCATAAAATTGTAAATGCTTTACATCTGCATTCTGGCTGAGCACAGTTTAAAATACAGCAGCTGGCAAAAGCCTATATCTGACTGTGCCTGCCAAGAATCCCAGTCACTGGTGTGTTTAAAGCAGCATATTATTGCAGTAGTAAGTAAAGAGAATGCATGTTGGTTCCATACTTCTAGCTGATTGGTTTTCTCTTGAATGAACTTATGTTTATTTCAGTCATAGCTTTGTTATATTTATTTGACAAGTTCTTGAACAACATCTCCTTTGAGGCATGTCAAGCTGTTTTCACTGGCTAAGCTGGACTTGTATATCTTTAACACAGCAGGGTTTAAAGGGGTTATATAAACTGCATATATTAAAAACTAAAGTACTTATTATTTTTGCTTTGATTTGAACAACTGTGGAGGTTTCAGCTCTAAAATCTAAATAAAGAATTATATTTAAGGTGTATAATGCAGCATTAAATTAAATTCAAGGATTTACATTAATCACCCAGACAAATACTTTAAAAACTGCATTTTTGTTGTAATTCATTTTTTATGTCGCCTGCTGTATAACATTTTCATTCCCAGTAGCAGTGGAGCACTTGCACTTACACCTTTTTTTAGGAGCTCTGCAAAACCATGTTGCAATGTGAGGGGTGCATACAAATGTGAATTTTATTGCATGCAGAAAAAACATTTTGCGTTTGAGCATAGAACTCACTAGCTGCATAGCTTTATGTTTAATCTGCTAATTAGAGTTGAACTAGGAAACTACACCTTCTAACTTTAATTTTGCTTTCACAGTTTTAACTTACTTGCCTCCCCTGCAGTTCAGTGTTTGGTATTGTCCAGGTCTAGCACCTGCTTTACCCACACTCCCAAACTCTGGATCCGCCCCAGAGTGTCACCAGGCAATTGTAGCAGCTAAAAATGAGTGATCCCAGCTGTTGCTTAGTAGCCAGGATACTCATTCTCATTGGTGCTGAGTGTACATATATTTCAATGATAGACTGTGAACAGTATGGGGCTGATTCATAGCTGCGTCTCAGCCAGCCAGGAATGCACAGATCGGCTTTGAATAGCATGGAGTCAGACGCAAAACCCGACTCCATACCCTTGCGACTCCACCATATGATAATGAGAAAAGGGGCGTTCTCGCTCTTGGGCGTACATGTACGCCCTTGCAGGAAGGTAGTTCGCACTCCAGGGCGTACATGTACGTCCTGGAGTTGAACTGACAGCCTGACTCGAGGACGCTGCAGCCGCCAGAAACTCTGAATCAGGTCCTATATAGACTGTAGCAGGGACACTAACCAATCAATGGGTGAAGCTGGGGGAATGTGTCACTGCTGATTGGCCAGCATGCTGAGAAATCTGTCCTCTGCCTGGTTAGTGTCTTCAGTATATCGTATTATTGGCAATGACATCAGTTGAAATGAAAACCTGTCAGGGTGTAGTATAATGGTATAAATGCCGACCGTTGACATGCCATTACTTAGATTGCCATCAGCACTCTTCTATAGAAAACAATGAGGACAGCTTGAAGAAGAAAGCATGGCCAAAATGGAGTAGAGACTGGGTGAAGTCAGGAGTGGTGATGAGGTACAGTATTTTATTTTTTGATGTTGTATTTGTTTTTCCAACATAGTTATTTTTGCCTTTGCCTCTCAGAACCTCGCAAATCAAAGGCAATTTAATTATAAATATTGTGTTATGTCACAAACAGCACAAGGAATATTGTTTAAAGTTTCTGTTATTGTTCAGTTACTGGTGTGCTCAAAACCTAAATGTCAAATGCTATTTCTGTTCCAAACCATTAGCTTTTTCTAGCTTTTTTTCCTATTACATAATATAGAATATCAGCTAGAATTTGGTTGGTTGCTATTGTCAACATCTCCACTTTTAAATACCCACAGTTTAATAAATATAGGCCACAAAAAGCCTTTGCACATTAGTTTCATGATGTGAAACCAAATGTCATTCTGAAATCTAGGCCAAATTGGAAAAGTTTGGATGTTGTCCATAGCAACCATCATATTCAAGCTCCAGTTTAATTTTACACACTGGAGAATGAGCACTTGAATCTGACTGGTTACTTTTCTAATCCTGCAGTTTAGTAAATTTAGGCCCTTGTGTGTACTATTACAGATCAGTCACAAGTCACAATTCAGTTATTTTCTCTTCCCCTGTCATCCAGAAGGGCAATGTTAGTTGAATATTATAGTTTGAGTCCCACCAGTGCCGCGATATAATGCACGCAGGGGGGGGAGGGGGCGTGGTGGCTGGATGCTATATTTACTAAGCGGCAATATTGCAGTGAGAATGGAAAGCAATCAGATCCAAGCTCTCAGTTTCATTTTACACATTAGAGAATGTGATCTTGAATCCAATTGGTTGCTATGGACAACATCCCCACTTTTTAATCTCAATGCAATCTCACCGCTTAGTAAAGTATACCCCCTGGAGTTAGTTGTTAAAATGAACCAGTTCTCCACAAGGAATTCCCATACAATACCTCTGACGCATTTCAGCCAGGGTTGCCAATTTTTGAAAACGGATATCAGGGAGATTGCGGCAGGGCTAGCAAGTCTCTGGACAAAGGGGTGTGCCCTATGCAAACAAAGGGGCGTGTCCTGTAAATAGCTCCACCCATGAGCAATTTTAGCGCATTTAGTCATCATACTTCAAATTCTTTTGAACTGACTTTGAGCATCAGGGAGGTTTGCAAACACTTCAGGGAGTCAGGGAGATCACCCACTCTTCAGGGAGTCTCCCTGATATTCATGGAGAGTTGGCAACCATGATTTCAACTCAAATCTTCAGTTTCATTTAACTCACTGGAGAATGTGAGCTTGGATATGATTGGTTTTCAGATAGTGGAAAACTCGAGGAAACCCGTTTGGTGAGTTTGAGGGTGAGTTTCATGGCGTGTTTTGTTTTTTTGTGCGAGTTTCATTTCTTGCACCAGCAAGTTCCTGTTCACACCTTGGCTAGTTTGTCTTTGTGCAAGCAAACAATAGTTATGTGAAGAATTGCATATTGCTTCCTTATTTCGTCTTATCTCGTCTTATGTTCCTGAGATGTTCCACAAGACGTGTTGACATTTGTCAACATTGAATATGATAAATAACATCCTAATATTGGTACTACTAAAGTTCTTGTGACTAATTTGTCCTTGCTATAAATTACAGGATACCTCTTTAATATACGGCAATGCTTTGTAATTGATCTTTCCTAATCTTTATAGTCTTTGTTGTATTGTAACAAAGTGTTAGCCATACGGCTGTACTCGTGTTAGTTTTAACGATTTTAAAAGGGTTAACCGGGGGCACGC
>JABWIB010004486.1:7726-19012 GCA_016617825.1 Platyplectrum ornatum
GGACGTTGCAGGCAGATTTGTCAGCATTCTGACAGGTCAATACTGTAAATGCATTGCTGTGCAGAGCCAGTGTGTTTTGACCAGCATTATTTGTAAGTGACAATTCACTCATGTTGTAACAATGTGAGTATGACTTTCTTAATAGTCTAGCTTAGAGACAACATAAACCCTTTAAGTTTGGTTTAATATATATATATATATATATATATATATATATATATATATATATATATATATTATATTCACTTTAAGGTATTCTGGTTTATTGCTGGTTAAATGGTAATTTATGATATAATGTCTTGAATGTCCTTTTTAATGGTAGTTTGAAATGCTGAATCCCACTATATATGAAAATGATTTGCATACATCTGTNATGCCATCCATTAACTTTAGTATTTAAATGGAAAAACTGTTACAAAGTTTGTTAAACTTAACATGCGTTTTTCCATTATATTTATGTATCTATTGCTCATTNTTTGGTCATATGCAGTTATGCTCCGGTTTGTTTGCTTTAGAATAAGGAGTGTAATTAAATTCAGCTAACTAAATTAAGAAGGACAGCTGGAAGTTACACACATATAAAACAAGTCTGTAGAAATGTAGATAAAAATCCATTATGTGGACCATTTTAGTATGTATGACACTCGCTCATTACTCATCATGTTTTCTGACTATATGCTAATCAGTATTGTTGCCTGAAGTCTACGTGTCTGATTACAGAGAAATATAATCATTAGTTTGAAGCGGGGGAGGGGACCTGTATATGTGTGTGGCCAGTTTAAGTCTTCTCCATTTATTATCCAAAAAGTTATTTGAATAAGTGAATGTCAACAAGAAAAAAGTTGTTAGCTAGACGTCACATAGGTTGTTATAAAGTCTATTCCTAATTTCTGTGTGTTCAGTCTTGTTCTTAATTATGTGGAATGTCCCACTGCCCTGCATGCATTTTCTTACTCATGTAGAAAGTATGGTATTCTTTTCATGTGACGTCCATTCAAGCAACATATAGGAACGAGGGCCACCCAGAAAATATACACGGTGTTGATTTTCTTTATTGTTTTGGGTTGTTTTTTTTTTCGTTCGTTCTGGTATGTTATGCAGACGTGTTGTGATAAATCTTATTTTTATCAATCATGCTTTGGAAGTTTATGCCACTTACAGCAACTAGGGCGAGTATGTGAATAAACCACAGGATATGACCTATCCCTCTCATCTTATACATTTTTCAACAGCTTCATGGTAGACTGTATGTATTTTGCCAGTGCCTCACCTCTTACACAGACTGTTTTATGCTACAGTGAACTTGCATTAGTATTGTATATTTAATTCATTTCTTATGCTTTACTGCAAGTACACTAAGGAAAACTAGCACAATATTGACCTGAAATCTTTATTTGAACATACTATTGCATCTGCTTACTTATTGATATGAGCAGTTTAATGANCATAATGTAAAATAAGTACATTGTTATATGAATTATGCTTTCCCGTGTTACCTTTAAGATAATNAATTTTTAATTAATATTCTTTATTTTTTTATAATATTGGGTAGTTTGGTGAATGAAGAGTTAAGTTTTTGTAGTGCAGTGCTGACTCCTCCTTTATTACAAGCTGCCACATGTTGGCTATGCAACCCCCAAACTCATTAAATAGATTGAGAGACCAGTTTAGCCTGACCAACTGGCCGTAGTAACCGTTTCATAGAATCTGGTTTTACTTCTTGTTCCAAAATCGAGGCTTCTGACCTCCCACAATGTCAGAGTTGAAGGCTGAACATGTACTTACCCGTGTTCAAATGTATTACTTGTAAATGTAACAAAAAAAAGTTCTTCTTGTTTCTAGGAACCTCATGGAGCTTTATTCTATATTTATTAATATCCAAGATATGCTGTGCTTATTGTTCCCACAGGCTCTGTCCCTGGTGTTCTAGAAATNTGTATGTGTAAATGTACTCATATTAGGGACAAGTTTGTATTTATTTTATAAAATATCTTCAGTATACCATTCAGTATTTTGGATCTTTGTTGGACAAAGGCTACTTATTTATTATTTAATGAGTCATTTGTAAAAATGGCAATTGCTCCTGTAATAATTCAAGAGTGTAATTACATCTGTCTTCTTTCTGAAATGCAACATGAGCAATGGCTGCTAGCCTATAAAGAATAAAATAATCGCTAAACAAACCCCTNTAATTTCCTTAATGGCATATTTTGTGACAAATGTGCTTCAAATATTGTGCGGTAACTGTAGTATATAAGCCCCTTTAATCTCTACTTTTATATACCTAGCTTCAGTTATTTGATGGCTATCTNTATTGTGACGTGGGCCCTTAATGTGTGTTTCCTGGATAATGGTCTTTCCTTGTAGCGACCACCTTATGATTGTATTATGTGGTTTAGGTAGCTATACAACCAATTAATGACTTAGCTGGAAACAACACCCCTGTATGACTATGTAATNCCCCCTGTAATAGGAACAGCAGCGGAGAGCCATATCTAAACACTGATCCACCTTTAACACATTGGAATGTACTATACTAATATGCTGAAACTTTTTTAATCATTTGCATTCAAATAGTTGTTACATTTTTAAATCCTCTCCCACCCAATAATATTTGAGACAAACGTCATTTGACTACATTGTGNTCCTCCTTGTAAATAGCATTGTTACTGAGATGAATGGACATTCTTTCTGATTCCGGTTAGTAGCTGCCTAACCACCTGGGACTTTCTGACTGCCCACATGAAGATGTCAGCAAATGATACAAATCTGTCTGGGAGGAGGTGGAATTGTTGTAGAACCAATGGAAGGACAACAAGCATGGCTTGACCTCTGATCCCGAACAGGGGTAACTGCAGCTCATGAAAGAAATGATTAGCGGCAGCCATATTGTCCATAGTAGCTGCTTAGGGCCCCACCCTTTGCTTGTACCACACAATTGTAACTTTAGGGGACTTTGTCAAGGCATTCACCAGAGGCAAAAGCATAGCCTTGTTTTATTAATTGCTTTTATAATTATTTATCAGGACAGGCTTTTTATGTGAAGGTCCCGTGACAACTTGATGGCTTTAAACATTACTTCCTGTTGCATATTTATTCCAAGTACTTTTATATACATTTTTCTTTGTCATATAAATTTATAAATGCTGGAGGTTTCAGAAACCACTAAGCGCAGCTTACGTAACTGGATCTGCAGGACCCAGCTCTGCCTAAACTATATGATTCTTATAGAGGGTCACATGCATACTTGTAGTATGCACAAGCAGTGCAGGGAGGGATGTAAATAGTACAGTACTGTTTTCAAACAGGGACAGCTGTAAAGTAGCATTCCCTGTACAGATCCCCCTATGTATGGTGCGAGTGGTCTCCGCCATACGTGGACAGATCTGTATAGTGCGGGTTGCCACATGTTTAACTAAACAGTCTGGTCCCCTGTTTTGTGCATGTAGGTTGTGATGTATAGGACAGCAGTCATTTTTCTGCCATTCATACTATCATCAACAGTATGTTAACAGTGTATGAATCTTCAAAAAGTGTCCACAGGGCTGTGTTAAGGACAATAGTGTTTTTATAATAAATCAAGTGTTTGAAACATGGTCCACAGTTTAAGCCAAAATCGAACCACATCCCAAACCACAAACCTAACCCCAGCTGAAGCCTGCTGGATCCGTTACTTACCTGCTGATGGTGCATCCTAATTCAGTTCCAAGAANTTATGGTGTGGTCTGTGTAGTTGTGTGTTTGTGTCATGACTGTGCTGAACTGGCGCAGTTGTGTGATCAGTGTCCTGGCTAGTGCCATGGTAATCTATCCCTTATATAATGAGCTGGTTTTTGTATGTAGCATTCTGATTAAGCTTGTATCTGCTCTGCAGTCGGTACTCTCTGACATAACTGTAGACAGTGTGTGTGTGGCCTGTCACGGCTGTAGTTTTGTGTGAATAGGGTCTTCCATGAATGTGATTTGGACATTGGCCTCTGTGTGTGTGTGGTAGTTTTAGTGATGTGGCGTCAACATATTTATTTAGGATTTCTCTGTCTGCGTAAGAGCTCTTATGTGTGTGTGCAGCGTAGCATTCATTGGTCCATATTTCAGCAATTATGTGCTATTATTTTTAGTAAACCTGCTTGTGTTTTTATTTGCACTTCTACAGGTGGTCTTTGGCAGCCCTCTAATTTAAACCTAGGCTTGCTTCTCACCCTTTATTACTATCCTTTGTACAGTTTGATTGCTGCATTTCCCTTGTTGGGCACAGTGGAAGGGGGTTGGGAAGTTTCCAGACATCTGAGATCCTTTCTAAGGAGATAGACCAGGTGGTATGGTGGTAATCCCAGCTGTGTTCTCATCTCCTTAATTACTATAAATGTCTCCCACGTCCCTCGATCTCTAGTATATCTGTATAGAAGAGGTGGAGTACATGATGTGCTGNGACTAGCATGTATGGATAATGACATTATATGAAGACGCACCTTGCTCCTTAATTACCTTCACTATGACCTTTAGAAGGACTTTCAGATATATTTAATCTTAATATCCAACTTGGTTTATGCTCGTGATATTTTTGTACTATATGTATGGTTATATATAGGGCCAGATTCAGTGCCGCACTAAGGTTGTGTGTTTTTTCTTGTTTCTACATTACTTAGGGCACTTTGTGTGTATTGTGTAAAAAGTCTTAGGGGCTGATTCAGTCTCGCCCGAAGATGGGGAAAAAGCCGAAATGTACCCCTTTTTATAGTCTCTATGAGCCGTGAAGTAAAGAGGCAANCATCCATCCGTACGGGATTGAATCGGCCTGTTAATGTCTAAATGCATTAAAAGATTTTGTATTACAGCTTTTTTCATATGCATGTGCTAGATGCATAAATAATTGCTTCCCATGTAATGGTGGTGGGAGAATGTTTGTTCAGCCATCCCTTGCGCACACGTCATTTTTACACTTTCAGGTTGTGTATTTTGTCTAATGCATCTAGGTTCATGAGGAGTGAGAATGTACGCTGAATGGCCCATGCATCATTTCCAGACTGAGCTTACTAGGAAGTGTTTCTTTAAATACCAGGCAGGGGGTGAGATGCTGTATAAGTGTCGCCCATTGTTTCTTTACTAAATAAAGCACAACTCNCCAGTTTCTAGGTTTGTCATTTTAAGGTTATTGATATACAGTTTTAGCTGTATTGAATTTTCACTGAATCATAGGCTTTACCCGGGAAGGTGACACGTTTTGGTTTTAGCAGTTTAATAATTACTAAAGCAATTCTGTATCCATTAATGAACTATTCACGCTCTTCAGATGTGACCAAATGACTTTAACTGGAAGGGCCTGCCCCACTCTGATAGAGATCAATGAAATGGGGGTTTAGAACAATGGAGGCTTCATCTTGATGGACATGAGATTTCTTTCATCCTCAATTACTGTTCGCTCAGTGTGTTCAGTTTTCTTCTGCTCTTTAAAAGTTGAATACCTGAATGATGTTACTCACTACAGNCACACTACAGCTTCTGGAACACTAATAGCGTTGTTATTTAAGTGATGACTAATACATTTCATTTATTTTTGTAATTATGTATATCCCCTGCCATTTTTATGTATGTTTTAAGGAACATCACTGCTGTAATGAATTAGACAATGATGGTTCATTACACTTCGTTGTGTTTTAGGGGGGTGGGTAGATTCTTGTTTTCAATGAAGAGCAAATAAAAGGTAGAGTGCAATAATGACATGAATTCTGAGTACTCTTATTTATGAGAGGTGGAGTGGCACTGACCAATGATGGAGTGTACATGCGTCTTTAGATGTTCTCAGAGTCCTCCAGGCTTTTCTTCAGATCTAGACAATTTGTTTTCTTGTTTCTTGCCAAAGGGCGAGAAGTCTGCCTATTCCATCTGTTTCATGTTCCAGCACCCATGTTGCTTTATGGCTACATGCTAACAGCAGTTTCAGATGCAGCCTTTAATGGAAAACAAAGTCTCGTACTAGACTTTTTATTGTTACATTTCATCGACTAATTCCAATATTCGCCACAGAGTGACAAAAACCAAATGCTCTGGGCCTCAGCACAATAACTTCTCTGGTAGCATACATTAAGTTCTAGCAAAACCTAATAAATGGTTTTAGTTTTTAAATTGTGAAAGTATTAAACTTTAGTCATCTTATAAAATGCGTTGAAATATATGTATTGTCTATGGGTGTTTTAAGAAGTGCTTGCTTCTAGGAAAAGCCTTGTTTTATGGACGCACACTACTTAGTCTAGTCTGCATTTACCATACATAAGGCTGGTAATGCTGCTGAACTTACTGAATACCTACGCAGCTAAACTGTGTTTGACCATTCTCTTTGTCTTTTGTGTTTGGTAACTGCCATCTTCTTTGTTTACTGAGCTCTGGAGCTTGTAAATACACACAGTTGGTTCAGCATTCCACAATGAATGTAGACTGATAATAACCACAGGGGAAATGCTAAAGGCAGAGGTGTAGTTAATGCTAATTTGTGTAGCACATTTTTTTTTTACACATTTATAAGGCCAGATTAGGTGCTAATGTAAATACAATATCAACACACACACACTTGTAAACCTGGCATTATAGAACAATTAGATTTTATTAGCAGTAGTAATAACACGTTCTTATGAAATATCATATATTTCTTCATTTTATCCTTTTTGCCGGGTAAGTGCTTAGATGAAAGCATGGAAACGTACTGCCTGTTATCGCACGCGGTCCTCTTTTGGGCATTACCTGCCCTACTTATTTCCTTTTAAAGTTCTGCCAGAAATGACAGTAGGGTGACTGCACAGACCTCTTTGAAGCCTTTACTGCTCACTTTATGACTGGTCAATAAATGAATGACTGTGATTTGGATTTTGTTTACAATTGTTGGTTATGAAGGGTGCAAGCTGGCAAATGGGATCTCCATATGTTTTNTAAGCATAGTAGAATGCCTAATGCTGTGCACTAATTATCTCTAATGCAGAGTCCATGTGTCTTCACTACAGATTATTATAACAGTTTGTTTTGTTTATGCATTCCCATCTGTACCTGGTAAATGCAAAAGCAGGTGGTATGATTTATATAACTGCATGTTAATTAAAAATAATAATANTAATTCTGTTTATTCCAGGAATTTAGTTGGATACATTTAGACATTTCGATTATAAAGCATGTGCTTTTTTTTAGGTTTTTATTTGTGTTTTTTTAATTAATTTTTTTTAAACCAAAATCATCTGAAGCGGGTTCAGTTGCCAAATAATTAGTTTTTAGAACTATCTGCCCATCTTGACGTGTTTCATGGAGTTATACTGGCCAACACAACATGAGGTCTTACCGATTGAGCCCCACATTGCAGCACGTGATTTGATCTTTCGACAACACCTAGAATTCTTTCCCTGGCGACAGTTGTCCTACATAAAACAATGGTGTAAAGTGCCAGGGCTGGAGGTCTGCAGTGTGCAGTCTTTGTGTCACACTGGAATTTTAAGCCACACAGAGAATGATTTTTCACCTCCTTTAGCCAGTAAACAAGCACTGAACATGGTTCCTGCTTTCCCAGCCATCATCACTTCCACTAGGCTAATAAAATTGTTTGTTAATGCCTGAAGGGAAGTGACTAGTGAATGCTGAACAAAATGTTTTGTAGAGATAACAGTCCATTGACTATCTCTAGAGATAAAAGGGGATTAAAAGCAGCAATTTAAAGCTGATCCCTTCTAAAGTCTGATTCAAACTTAATGATATAATGGGAATCCCAGTTTAGTGGCTCCTCTTCATATTTTATATGGCTTTCATAAGCACTTTTCTAAGTGACTGAATAGTGGTTTTTATCTTTGCAGTCTTTTTGGTTCTTTTAATGACTATTATATTCTAGAACTAATTTGTAACCACAAACCCAGTTGTAGGTAAGGGGAAGGGGGGTTGGGTTCTTTTAGCTTCTGAATACTACTTAAATGGAGTGCCACAGTGTTGAACAATGCTTAGAGAAGCATACAATGATAGGCTCAAGCTGGTTTTGAGACCTAAAATAAACATTTACAACCGTTAGTGTTTGTTTTATACACTTTTTCATTCTTAAGCTTTCTAGCCATGAAACTTTTTTTTTTGCATGTTGCACACAGTTACTGACGAGCGTTACTATTACACTGTAATTAGATTTGAGCTAAGAAACATAATCTCTCACCTCTAATACTGTTTGCAACTAATGAAATTTCCCTCCCCTGCAAAACAACATGGTTTTGCCCACTCGTAACTTTACACTGGTAACTTCAATAGTACGTAAGTCTGGATCCAGTCATAAGCCTAAAACATTTGATGTTTTCCTAAGAGATAATACAATGTGTACTTGATAGCTATCTTAGCTTATTTTTATTTCATTGGTGTAAATGCTTATTCTCTATTGGAATCTGAATTTACTGTTGGTTTTCTGCAATTCAATCACTAACTGGTGTTATTGCAACTGTTACTGTTTCCTTAATAGGAGAACACATCTTGGTGTGACGATATGGATGGACGTAGCAGAGAAGCCTCAAGGGATTTTGCAAAGGTATTATTAACCACTGAAATGTACTAGTCTCTTAATAAACTATGATATGACAAGATTTATGAGCTGGTGCCAGAAGGTTCATTTGTTTAAATTTTAAAACTATACAAGTAGGATAGATGTGATAGACAGCTGCGTCTTGGCACGTGATTCCTCTGATGTTACATTTCTCTGCTGCTTCAGAGACGCTCCTAGTTGTGCTTCTTATACCCTCTTCTTCTGTATGAGACGTAATTTACGTGTACACTGGTCATTAAGGGTGCTTTGTTGTATGTGTTTTTGCATTTAATATTTGTGAGTAGCACAAATTAGTATTGCTTTTTATTTGACTTCTTTGATTTTATAGGTTTATAACTGTATACCATATACAGTTAAAAACTACTTCCATTCCCAGTGTACAACTTATACCTATATATATGTTTGTTACTTTGCAGCTTTATGAGCTTGACAGTGATCCAAAGCGAAAGGAATTCCTGGATGATCTTTTTGTGTTTATGCAGAAGAAAGGTAAGTGTAAGGGCATCCTCTTTCTATTTGGTCTCCTATATATACCTACCACTGCATTGATCTCTACAGTATTGCAGCATATATTTTATGAAAGGCTTCTATCTCCTTTTACTCCTACCCACATACTGCCTGCTGCTGCAACCCTAGCACACATTTCACATTTCCAACTGTGATGGAAGCACACGCTTCTTGCACAGTTATTTCAGATTCAATTGTCACTCATGTCACTAAGATTGGCAAGCTTGACTGTGATTTATTGAAAAATGTTTCCTTAGTTGGTGTCATAAGTGTTTGACAGATTCNATGCAAGGTTTTGTTGACAGTGAATCAACTGTCCTTAATAGCTAATCATTACCAAAAAAGAATGAAGTTGAAGTCCTTGCACCATTTGCTCTCTCTCTGTGGTTAGGTGAAAGATAAGCCATGTATTTAACCAAACATACCTCAATTGCAGTTTATCTACTGTGGTTCTAATTTTAGGNTATAAATGATCCACAAGTCCAATTCAGTGCAGTGAAGCAATGGTTGTGTTTTACTATGATATTGATGCATGTATAAAAATGCATCCACACAAGCATTGTAAGCCAATATCAAAACGCTAACTCAGCAGTAAAAAAAATCCATGCTGCTGCCTTTTAGAATGTATTTATTAGATATAAAGCACTTTTTCCAGCCGCATAGACAATCTAATTAGTCTTGCTTTGCAGAATTATACTTGGGAGGAAAAACAATATATATTTTCCCAACCATACCAGCATTTTTAAACATACCTTAAAGCTCATCACATATCTGCAGAAAGTGCCTGTGGGTTATATCTACATTTGTCAGCATGAAATCTACTAAAAAGTTGATTGGCTTCAGGACCTCATTTTCTTTAATGCCAGTTTAGCTGTCTGATCATTGACCTCTTTGGCCACACACACTGTATTGGCTTCAAGACGTGCAGGTGAAAAGAACCTAAAATAGCATTTTATTACATCAACCGGTATCACAAAACTCCAACCACATTCATGTTTTGGGATTTCTCATCCACTATCTGCTTTCACACATGAAGACCACTCTTGATAAGTATAGGGCACCTGGGNCATTTCACGGGTTAATATGTACCTGTAATTGAACACAAGCAAATGTCACTGTCAGAATACAATCAACATGTGCTAAACTAGAGTCTGAGGGATTGATTTGNGCTTGAGGGAAGGTGTTATGGAATAAATCATACATTATTGCCATCAGGCTTGTTTTNGTGCATTATGTCATTGTAGGCTACTTTTTTTACTTGCTGAGGCACTCATTTTATTTAGAATGGGATTCTGTGAATTGATTCTCATATTATGGTTAGAAGCGTTAACATACCAGTAACAGTTCTTATCACAAAGAGTGGCAGAGGATTGTTGTCACATATTTACTGTACATTATGNTACTAATTATTCAGCTGTTCCTCATGGAATCAAACCAGCATGATGTCTAGGAATTCTCTACATAGACAACTGAATACAACGTTCACACAANTAATCATAACAAGGATCAAATGAAGCTACCCATCATTGTACTATTGCCATACTACACCCCTAATATGCCCCTTCCTGGCCCATCATCAAAATATGGCCCTTTATGGGACTGTACAGGTCCTGGAAGCAGTGCTCATGTGCTCTCTATTTTGCATATACTTTCCACACAGTCTGAATCNGGTCCAATAATTGTCCTCAATGCAAAAACATTTTTGTGACAGCACAGTTCATTGATTGTTTATTTATATTTTCAGTGTGCCTGGCTAAAACAGCATACTACCTCTACAGCTAGTAGTCAGTCAGAATGAGGCATAAGGCAACCCTAATACAGGAAGTAGAGAGAATATAAGTTGAAAGGACTTACCGTAGTAACAGCATATATATCTGTAATGACAGTGATGACGTGATCTGCACAATTTACATANTACAATAAAAAAGATGTTAGTACTATGCAATGATATGATCCTTTCATTATGTGATAAACATAGGACCAGATCCAGACTTAAAAACTCCGCATAAAGTTACGAGCAGAACCATGTTATAATAGTAACACTGGTCAGTAGCTGTGTGCAAAATGCAAAAATAAAGTATCCTCCCTGCATGCACACACTGACATTCATTTTACACCCCTGCAATTCAACATGGTTTTACCCACTTTAAGCTTATAAGTCTGTGTCTGGTGTGTCCCAGCTTCACTTTCTCTGTAGTTCAACACATTGCTCACTGCTGTTTAATCAAAGA
>JABWIB010004487.1:6930-34375 GCA_016617825.1 Platyplectrum ornatum
AGGGCCGTAATGTACTCCATTGAGGAAATATACCATATTCTGCTTAACAACTCATTCCTCGTCGGGGCCGCAGCCTGTTTCCAGGCTCTGGCTATCAGCAGTTTAGCAGCCTGCATCACATGCGAGGCAAATCGGTCAACAGATTTGCGGGNNCCAGGGATGGGTCGGTTGAGCAGAATGACGGCTGGGTCGCCGGGAGGGCGGAGGTCTGTGACCCGAATATTATACAGTTTCATTGCTGTGATGTACAATTTAAATATAAAACTGACAGCTCAGCAGATGACGTGTTAAGGGTTTTGATTTTAAATTGTGTTTGTACTATTTAAAAAATGTAACATAATCACCTTGGATGGGATGAGTTAAGATGATATAACCATGCAGTGTGTGTAAATCAGGGTTACCAACTCTCCTGAAATATCCGAGAGACTGGCGGATTTTGGGCATTTCTCCCGGTATCCCAGGGGAGTCGGCAAATCTCCCGGGACCTGGATTGAAGACAGTTATTCAATGTAAATCACTGCCTCAGCCNCAATCNTTACTATGTCTTGACTATTATGTCAGATTCTGGCCACTCATAGTAAAGTTTTAAATTTGCTGCTCAGGGGATAGGACTTCTCTGCCCCTGCCCTCCCAAGACGGAGAAACCAAAAGCCCACTAAGCAGTGTAAATCCGCTTGTATGCGAACAGAACTTAGGATGTGTCTGGCTGCTTTAGGATCCTATGATTTTTTGAAACACATTATAATGATCTGTGAGAGTATAAAACAAATGACATTTTACGTATATTAAGGAAAGTTCAGATCCGTTCCATTTTGACAGACATGACATCATTCACAAGATATATTCTTCATACATGCATATCCACTGCAAAATGGGGACACATTAAATTATTCTATTTAAACTATCCATTCAGGATGTAATTGGGAGCTGGAATTGACTGGTGACCTGGGGTTAGATTTACTTAACTCATAGCAACNAATCAGATTCCTGAGAATTTCAGTTAGAATCTGATGGTTGCTATGGGCAACTTTTCCAAGGTTTTGTAAATCTAACCCTTAGGCCAAGATATGCTAAGGAGTGGTTTCCACAGCTTGAAATCTCCTACAAAGCTTTGGTACATGCACATTACTATGTATTTATTATTATATTTACNATTTATCTATTTACTATTTGAACTGAGATAGCAGAATCGCCGCCCCTTTAAAAAAATCCTTGATGCCAATTTTGTTTTTCTAAATTTACAATTCTTAAAACTTAATTCTTAAGTGCAGTACCTCATGTCACCACTAGGCATCTAGTGAGTTAATAGGCTGCATTGGTGAATTAAAATCATTTTCATGCACTTTACACAAAATATCAAATTTGTTAGAGCGCCCATAAGAAATGTTTCTTTCTTTTCAGTCTGCAGCGCGTCTTGATGTAGTGATAAGTAGCCTATTGCTTGCAGGAGACAGGTGTCCACATCATTATTCAGCCTTCAAGCTGTGGTGGTCCATCCAGCCATGTTCACCTCTTGGAAACGCGTTGGCCTGTGTGACAGATGGATGCTGCAGGCTGAGCCTGTTTGGCAGCGTGATTTGTACTTATGTGTTGTAAATACACGGCAGATGTGGTCTCCCAGCGTATTGCCCACACAGAATATAAGAGCTTGCATAAGCAGATCGAAATAAAGGTTATACCTGTTATACAGTATTTACTTCTTATTACTGCAGCAAATGTAAATCATTGCCTCTGATACAGTGGCAGCTAGAACATTGCGTTCCTGGGGAAACTCATCTGTAAAGGAGATTATTTGCAGGAATAAATGGGTAAATTGTCAGTATAGGAATATACACATTTACACATTCATTCATCCATTTGTCAAAGCAAAAGTATTTTCTCCAAATACAGACAAATGACATTTAGCTGTTGTCTATATGTGGATAAACGTTCAAATTGTGAAATGCAAGACGACTAGGAATGGTTTAATACAATACAACTGTACCTGTCACATGTGCATATCACGGCAGTGTCACTGCACCCCAGGGAGCCTAGGCACACAGTTTGGGAACCACTGTTCTAGTATGAGTGCCCAGCTGAGTGTGAGCCGGGTACATACCCAGTACATACCTCGTGGATACCTTCATTGGTTAAGTGGACTCCGGCACAGGTGTATCCACTCCCCTTAGTTTTATTTTATCTTTGTGAATCTTGAGCGTCTGCATCTTTATTTCACTTGTTAAAAGCGTATTCACCCTTATAGCATATATTCACACTTTATAAGCGTATTATAATCTGCTGGGTGATCAACGCGGAAAATAACTATCGGTTGATTTATGTCATAGATATCATTCCTGAAACCCAATTTTCATCACTCTCCTATAATCGCTTATGATTGAATCCTAGTTGTTACATGAATTTTTATTTTCTAAATGAAGTTTAACTTGAACAGAATGTGGATCGCAGGACAAGTGCAAAGTAATACAGAATATGTATAAAAATAATACCCCCCACTTATGTACTAACAACCCGAGAATCAGATACAAAGCTGGGAGAACAGCCGACACGACCGGTCAGGATAATATATACTCGTATTAAGTTCAAACTTTTTCTATACATGTTCCTGTCTTGTACTTTTTAACACTATTTTCTTTTTTCTTCTATTAAATAAGATTTACAGAACAAAAAAGTTGTGTCCGTTTCACTCGGCACACCTGCACACATAACTTGGCCGATCAAATGATAAACCAGGGTCACATTTTATATTATTATAATAAAAAGTTAGTCAAGAGACGAAGGAAAAAAAACCTGAGACTGTAATAAAGAAAAATAGTTACATATTTCATTGAAAAGGTTAAAAAGTATTTCTCAGGGCTCTTAAATTACTGTGCNGAAATACCAAGGGAAAATAAAACCTGGGCTGGGGTCCTTGTTTGTGCTTAGAAGGCTTTCCGGACAGGAAGGCTATCTCGATGCAGCACAGTCGACCACAATACCAGTGGGGCAGTACAGGTGAAAAATCTGCAGCTGTACCCGACGTTTCAATGTACAGCAGCTATACCCTGGAATGTTTCCTGAACAGAAATCGCATTCAGTTAGCTCTGGTTCCCAGGAGAAGATCACATTAAAATGTTATAAAATCATGATTTCCTGCACTTGAATTCTTGTGGTTTTGCAACTGGTTCCAATATTACAAAGGAGGAGATTTTGTGGCCTGTATTAGTTTGAGATATATGAATTTCTTCTTTTTTCCCCCTCAAGAGTCAGAAATGAAAACATCACTTTTTTATTAGACGTTGTGCTGATCATGAATGAGACAGACTACATATAGGGAACCCAGGTCTTTCCACTCTGGCTGTGCTGTTTGTCTTATATTTTTGGGCTGGTCTGCTACTGACAGAAGNAATCAGGGACTTAGTACATATCTAGAATATCTGATGACTACTGTATAATGGGGAATGCCCTGGTCATAGAGCTGTCAGCAATTCTTTACTGAAGGCATATATTAACCATATAATAATCATTGTTTACCGCATTACATATTTTTGTGGGTCTCTAGGACCCATCACTTCTAATAATTGTTTTTCCCACTTCACCATTGAGTCCCTTTATCTTTATGACCCGAATACTAAGACNGGATTGTAAAGTAAGCAATGGTTTTGCATTTGCAATCCTGTACACCGTACATATTTCTAACAAGTCGCGCCCGCTTGTTATCAGCCCCACCGAATGCGTGCCAACCTGCAATGCATAGTGTACATAAGGTGGGCAGGGGTGAGCATATNAATTGTTCAGTATGGGNGTTATCTTAGCACTGATGCTTGGTCCTCTTTCAGTATGACTACCATTTTACATGTTGCGTAAAACTTAAGTCAGGGTCATTGGTCCGGAGGTACTGTGCGTGTGAGCGGTGGCGGTGCTAGTTGCTGCCTTTCCTTTACCTACAATATATATCAATCCCTATTCCTATATCTATAATCAATACTCTGCTGGCAGGAATTTACCTATTTCCTCTCCATTGGCAATGTGGACTATATTGTCCAACTATCCCTGGTCCTTTGTGACACCCCCTAAGACCAGTGCCCCAGACGACTGCATATCATCACCTTATTACAACACTGGAACATACAGACTTTAGGATTGTGCACTAGTAGATGTCTTTCTGCGGTGGAGCAGTACTGCCAGCAGGATTCAGTCCAGAATGGGGGTTGCCATCACTAGAGGCGCCACCGTTTTGCAATATTAAATTGTCCAGCCAGATCAAGTGATCTTTTGTAGGTAAGCATGAATGGTTCAACATTTAGCATGGATGCCTCACAGCTAAGGTTTGTAAGTTTGTATGTTTCTACGGGTGCACAGCTTTCTTCCCACAGCCCCAAAAAAATTGACGCTAGTGTACATGAAATTGCACCTATGTATCAAATNCCCAATCTCCATTATAATGTAACCTTATCCAGCNAATTTGTCCTTCTGTATNTCCCATTNTACAGCACTGCAGACACTTTGTAGCGCCTANAAAATAAGCGTTAATAATGTTTAAGTCTGTCAAGTGATCGAATAAACCCATCCAGTTTATTCGGGGGCGGATTAGCCATAGGACTTACAGGGAATATTCCCGGTAGTCTGGCTTTGGAGGCCACTTTGCAGCCCCTCTGTGATCATCTGTGAGTAATAGGTGGTGGTCACTAAGATGATAAATGGATAGAATAGAGGTCACTAGGATCTTCTCCATGTTGAAGCTATACTGCTCACTAATTGTCATATGTGTGCAGGGCTCTTATTAAAGTTCTTTATTCAGTGTTAATCCTGATTACTATATTTAGCTCCGCCTATAATTGGTCCCGCCCACATGTGGCCTCTTGCAGTTTTTTGTTCCAGGGCCACTTTGAATTCCCAATCCGCCCNTGAGTTTATCTAAACATNTAACATGTGCGAGGCTTGTTTCCTTCTATTACAAAGATTTTCTCCTGGGTTTAGAAGAGGCNCCATGGTGTTAAGTGTGTTCACGGTGTTCCCTTCATCCGGAGCTCCGNGTAGGCAGCCATGACGTACTGAAAGGGGAATTCAATATGACAAAGGTCAAGGAAGGTGATTTTGCGAGTATTCCGCTGTTTTACTGGATTCATGTCTTCAAAACCAAAGTCTGTCATCACCGCTTCCCTTCAGAGCCGCTGTAGGGTTTGATTGTTACCTACTCTTAACGCGTTCAAGCGATACACAGTCTTCTCAGAATAGCTGGTCCTATTTAGCAGAGAAACAANCCTTTTAAACTGAAAGACTTACAATATAATACGCTTCATGTTTTTGAATCGTCGTCCAACTTGTAATGGATTGAATTTACAGATTGCATCAGCACCAATCAAGAACCACTTTTACATAGAGTGCAAGATACCATCTTGCCCTCNAAGGAGGAAGTCAACCCAAAGAAAAACCCAAAACGACCCTTGGCAGGTGCAGCTAAGAAAGGAACCTGCAGTGATTAGGAGAAAGTCTTAGCTGAGCTGTGCGGTATGTGAGGGAGATATTATTATATCAGCGATTACCGTCTGAAACTGGGATCCTTGCTGTTCTTTGCCTTGCAGATCTGTTTGTCATTTAGGCGTATTTATTTAGCTTGCTATGTGAAATAGTTATTGGAATAACTTTTGACATGCGACCATTGTCAGCTATGAATTACCTTCAGCAGGACTGATACAGATCAGCGTTATAATAAATGCTCGTACAGAGTTACACTCGCGTTTGCCAAGATTTCCCTCGTCTCAGGACTTGTAGACGTTATGTTTTTCATTTTTGCTTGAATACATGGAAGGTTTTTATTCAGAGAGTAGCTGGCCGGAGAACAGAAAGGAGAGGAGTAGCACTCCGTCGACAAGCAAGCAGTTTATTCATCCTCAGGAAGCCTGGCTTATAATCCCAGCATGAGCTGGCCTCCTCTACCTAATACAACATTATATTGTTTTCTGCCTTCACTTAGGTGGCCTCCTNGAGGAAGATAAAACACGCTCACTTCCTGTCTTCTGTGTTCATGCAGTTGTACAGTAGTTGTTACTGGAACAAAAATGATGTTCTCTCCAAGGCAAGCCCACCCTGTGAGAGCCACAATCTAGAGAAGTTAAAGTCCTTGATAGGAGAAAGGATATTTATAAAGAAAAAAAAAACAGTGACCTCTTAGGGGAATACAGAGCATATTGCAAAATGATCCAGCTGTGTGTACATTTTTTGGTTTACGTTGTGGGTTTCGATGCAATGCATCCTTGATCTTTAAGCAGGTGGTAGATACTGGAACATTCGAACACAGTCATTATCATAGTTGGTTCATTGTTACTCGTGTTATTTCAAGTAACAGTCGGCGGCCTTGCTACTTTGTCTTTCTGACCTCTGTGGTTAAAAGATCTTCCTGAAATCATTATGCCGTTACTGTTTTATTGCTGGAGATGTGACCCGAGGAACGTAGGTTTGCAAAGACAAATACAGTCCATTGGAGGAACATGATAAATGTATTTTTAGTAGTTACACCCATAATTAGTCTTGTTGCTTTCCAAACAATGAGCATTTTGTGATCCTTATATCAAAGTTTCCTGCAGTTTCATTTAAATATTTGAAATCTCGCTGGGTGTAATTGAGAAACATTGGCACAGATAAAGGAACAGTCTAAGGATAGGCCACAAAGCCGTAAAAATTATCTCAAAATAGAGACACTTCGTATAAAACACATTTCACATATGACATAAATTTATTGTAAAGTGCTAAGAAAAATGTTACAAATCACATTATATCATACTTGCCAACTTTTTCANTCATCCAGGAAATTCAGCTGTGATTCGCGCTTTATGGCATGAGATCTGTCTTTGAGGCTCATCATCCTATTGCGCAGGGTTATGGATTGCGGTATTGTTGCGTAGNGGGTGGAGCCACAATTCTGCAATTTTAATTAAACTTTCATTGAGCTCAGTGGTCCATAGTTCTGTGCATAACAGCATGGAGGTAAGAGTGGATGGCACAGTTTGCAGTCCATTTGGGACCAAAGGACACAGCCTTTTTTTTCTAATTTGACAAATCATTTTATGTGGGAATAACTTTTTAATGCTTTTACTTATCCAACTGATTTTTAAACTTTTAGTTTTTTTGTGAANCGTTGTACTTTTGGTGATATAGTAAGTGTTTATTTGTAAATAATACAAACATTTTCTGCATTTAAGACAGATAGTCATACCAAACAATAACTTGTTAATTGTTTACTAGTTAATAACTAGTAATTACCATATGTCTTGTTGGAATATTTTTTTAAACCTCCCTTTCATTTTTTAGAATTGTAGAAGGCTTATAAACTTAGTAGCAATTATCCACATTTTCAAGAAAATGTCAACGTTTCAGAAATNTAGGAACCAGTTCACTTTGGATGTGGCTTTAAGGGGCCTGCATGTTAGACACCACCATAATTGACCCCATATAAAAAATGCTAAGTATACAAAAACAGCATTTGGAAGTTTGTTAACAGGATAAAGCAAATAAAAAATATTAAATTTGTTAACCCGACTTGTTAACAAGACTTCAAATATAATCCCCTGATTCTGCAGATTTCAGAATATACCATATATGGTTGTAAAATTTGGGCACATGGTAGGGCTCAGAAGGGAAAGAGCATAATCTTTGTCCAGATTNAGAATATATTAAATTATTTACTATTTATTTAATGTAATTCTCAATCATTAAATTGTTAATTATATTCTTTAAAAGAAAGTATTGTAATGTGCTTTACTGGCAAATAATGAATAACCTAGCATTTTTAACAATAACAATAAGCCTATTCATGTATTTGACATGCAAGCCATCATTTACAATCTCTGGCACAAATCGTGACCTTATATAACACAAAATACCCAGTATTATATTCCAGGAAAAAGTTGGAGTAAGCCCATGCGGGCACTGATTAATCTGCAAATTAATTAATATGTATTCATTTTAATATATATTGAAAATTAATATTTGATGCAAAGCTGGATGAAAAGGGTTTTTTTCAAAACAATTGATTGTACTGGCAGTGTATATCACACTGANGAAAAGCTTGAATTGCTATATAATGAAAATAAAGGTAGACTAAATCTCCACAATCTCCCCCCTTATGTTAATCAGAAAGCTGATGAAAAGTGTGGTTATTTAAAAGTTGGTGCCTGATATTTCTTCATACAGGCACTACTAATATGTGGGTGACATCATAAATAAAGGTAGCTTTCAATAATCATAGGTAGTACTGTCAAATATTGAAAATCACAGTTTAAATGTGAAAGTTATACATATAATAATGCACCTACAAAATAATCAATATCCTTAAATAGGCTATTGGCCTATTAAATGATATTGAATATTTCGTGGTGCATTATTATATGTATAACATGATAACTTTTAAAATGAGACTTTCAGATATTTGATAGCGTTACCTACGATTAAGCTACCTTTACTTGTGACAAAGATCAGATGCTTGTGATGGCTTGTGAATGATTTAGCATCTGATCTCTTTTTACATTACCCTTGAATATAATATGACTTCATATTACATGTGCAGGCTAATGCTAAAGGCTAAAAAATGAGGCAGTCAGAAATGATTAGCCAATCACGGCGGTCAAGAGGGGCTGGACCACCATGATTGGCACCCTGCCTGTTAGTCGATGACAGCAGCCATCAGTAATGTATCGCCCTGGCAGGGTGGCAGTAAATAGCACGACTGTAAATGTACAGCCCGTTGTAAATGTACAGCCCGTTGTACGCCCTGGGGTAGGAAGGGGTTAACTTGTGTTGTACCAACTGTACTAGTTATATTATTTTTTCAATTTTTGTTTATTTCGGGCATGTTTACATGGCTCTACTGTATAAGCCTCTACCGCCTCTGATGTCCTAAATCTTAGATGTGATAAACGTAAGCAGGCTGGTAAGCAGTGGTGTTTCTGTGAGGCTTCCCTTTCAGTAAAGTAACATTGGATTCAGACTTACATACTATTAAACTTACTAGTGAGTGGGTAAAACCATTTTGAATTTCAGGGAGGTAAAATTTATGGTACTGTTTGCACACAGATACTGACCAGCGTTACTGTTACACTGTTATTAGACATGGGCTGAAAATCTCTCACCTGTAATACTGATTGCAACTAATTATATTTACCTCCCCTACAATTCATCATGGTTTTGCCCACTTGCTTGTAAGTTCAATAGTACGTAAGTCTGCATCCAGTCCATTATGTTTTAATACTTCTCCACCTTTAGCTTCCCCATCCTGGACTCGTTTAATTCAATGTCTACAGGTGAAATCTATCACATGCCACTCTCTTTCCCTTTTCATGTGTTTATGGCCACAGTCTATCTATATATATTATAAGCAGATCTCTCAGGGGAATATTGCTAATCNTAGGGCTTGAATGGGGGTTTCCAAGCAACAAGAAACCTACCTAGGCGCACTCCTATAAGTAACGTGCATGTTCTATAGCATATACAGTGTATGATCAGTATAGTGCATAAACATGCACAGTAAACATGCGGAGTCTCTTGTGCATTGTTCACTTCAAGAAGTTACAGTTCAGGAAATCTGATTTGTTTCATGCAGAGAAGCTGACAAATCTGACAACTGACTTGAAGCCAGCAATAGAGACAGGAGATGGTTCTGGATTTAATCACTATTGTTGAGTAAGTCAACACTCTACAGATAGCACACAGCACATGTTGTGAAATCATCCTTGTTGACTTATTTCTGCCATATAATTGTTCTATTCTCAATAAGGGTATGTATCAAGGATGGTTACATTGGAAGTCATTCTATTTCTTTTAATGCAAGGAGTAAAGGAGACACGACCAGGCCATCCAGTAGAGGAATTTCCAATCACTATGTCAATAAAATGCAAAAATATTTTTAGTGTTTACTAAGACGTATTGTGAGCTCTTTGTGAGTTCCACGCACTTCACCTGTATAGAAAACATCTTTATATTTATGTCTACATTATCAATGTTGTGTATTCTTATAACTGATATTCTGATTATGTCTTGGCCTTCATGGTAATGGCCACCGCCATAAGCCTCAATGCAGAGAAATAAAGCACAGTTCTTATACAGGGAGATGGGGAGATCACCGGATATACAGGGAGTGTTGGCAGGTATGCTTAAACCTGTATTTCATTTTTTTAGAATGCTAAACTAATATTAATCTATTCGCTAAAACAAGTTGTATAATATAATATATCATACTTCAGTAGATCAACTCTCCCTGAAGCGGTGAGTGGTGGATTATGACAGAATTTAGAAATTGTCAGTGGATATTCTATTTGCAGTATTTATTCACTGACAATATAACATCTATAAATGCTGATGCTGATATTGAGAACTTTCCTACAGCTCTAGACAAACCTAGGTGGAACAATTATTATTAACGCTTATTTACAAGGTGCCACATAGTTTCCGCAGCACCTTACGTAGTACATACATAGAATGGGATACAGTGTAACAATACAATAACACATGAAATCATATATAGCATGAGGTATAGTGCAATAGCACATAGTAGCAAATATAGAAAACATACACAGCGTGAATAAGAACTGAGAGGGTCGGTAAGTGTATAATGTATTACACTGAAGAAAGACAGGGAGGAGATGGGGGCAGGTAGAGGTAGGTAACAGAAGGGTGGGGGTCCCTGCTCTTGAGAGTATTCATGCTCTGGAGCTATTCTCAGAACACACCCCTTTGGTGGTACAGGGCACACCCCTTTGGTACAGGACACTCCCTTTTGTTGCATAGACTTGATAGTGTTATCACAATATTCCCAATAATTATTTGCAAAAGTTGACCTCCAGTGCTCATTTACCCACCCAGTGTATTACCGTATTTATGTTTTAGAATGGTTTTATAATGGTGCTACCTAATGTGCAGCAATGAGATCCTTCTTGTTGCTTTTCACATTTACCAGTAGACGCTGTCTTATACACAGCCTGCATTATGTTACAATCTCCCATTCTTAGATACTTTTAAATACCTGTTTTAGGATACTATCCATTATTAGCATAGTCATGTCCAACATAAACAATGAGTTTAAATGACCATGTGTTATGTAGTGTATCCCTCCAGCACCAGTTGTCCCAGTATCTTCTCTTCAGTTTCAGAAGACGCTTATTACATGTGGGCCCCATTTATATTAGATACTTAGTATGAGCACCTTTTAATAAATAATGTACTCAGTTCATACGATTGTCACACAGTAATGTCCCCTGTTTTCATATTTATGTCACACAGTAATAACCCCAGGGATATCGACACATAGAAATGTCCCTAGTAATAATCATTTTCATATTATATTGGTAATATCCCCAAATATGCTATACCACACTGTAATGCCCCTAGGTCACATGAATATGCCACACTGTATTATCCCAAATTCATATGATTATGCCCCCTGAACTTGCTTCTGCCTTGTGGTAAGTTTAAGGGGAGAGTGGGTAAGTAGTCCCCTTGCCCCAAACCCCTGCTCTTTGGTGACTAGAAAGGTTATTCCTTCTTCATGTTTGGCACGCTTTACTTAAATGTCTTAATCAATGGGGGAACATGGAGAACTCTGATTTCTGTGACTAGTGAGCCAATGTTCTCCACACAATGGCTTATGTTATGCAATTGGTTATGCTTCTTGATTAGCTAATTTATGCTTCAGAATATTTTTCTTCTTCTTTTCTGTTCTTTCTTTGTTAAATATATTCCATTGTGAGTCATACGGCCCTTCTGAGTCACTTCGAAATAATGATTTCTATGTATGGTCGTGTATTTTTCATATTTATTTATTTAGAATTCATTGAGGTCTTTTAAGGCAAGATTTGCATGCTTGCATATTTTCTTGCATATTAAATTTTAAAGCTGAAATAACTCAGTCTCTGCTTGTTTTTATAGGTCCCTTGTAGCCTTGAATACTGGGACGAGCTCCAGCGGTCATTTGTAGCCTTCCGAGAGTTCAGCCTCTCCGAGAGCAAGCCATGTGAGCTTCAGCTGCCCAGTATTGCCACGGTCAGCGACCAGAGGGAACTCGTAACTTCCCACCTATGGAGGATTGTGCTCAACAGTGCCGGAGCCATGGATGACCAAAGGTAGACCCCCGTATGCACACACATGATGTGGCCTTACGCATACTGTTCATAAAACTGAATGGAAATTGCCCAACATGAGAATCATGTATAATCATGTACAAAGCCAACATTTTTGGATAAGATAAGTATCGTACATAAAAATACACGTGGCTCTAAATTCCAAGAAATTATGGAACAGCAGTATGAGTAGTAAATTAAAGTGTCAATGTTTTATGTTGTGAGGAACAAGCATATCCCTTTCTTCTTCCAAAACACCAATAATACTATGTGTAACAATATCTTGCATTGGATATACATAGTAGCATCGGTCAGGTGGTTTAAAGGTTTTAGGACATCTGTGTTCTCATGTGGTTCTTCTCCAGGATACATGTAAGGGGTTTTTGGTAACACCTATTGGGAAAGCATCAATAATGCGTTGCTCTTTATCAGGGCCCGATCAACCAATAGGCTGATCAGGTTGCAGCATGGAGCGTTGGGTCTTCTTCAGTCCTGGTGGCTGGAGGAGGCGGTAGACCACGCATCATGTTTTTGATGATACCTTATCATGCTTTATGATCAATAACTAAGGTTCTTGCTTGTTCTAGGTTGATGGTCTGGTTCTTGAGGTCTTTCAGCTATTTGTTTTTCCAAGATCTTCTTTGCCATTTGCTGTTACCCTTGAATTCATTAAATGGAAGGTGGCATATGTTCAGGTGCATACAGATCATCAGCAAACACATACATTTTTCTATGCATATACAGTGCTACATAACATTATTATACACAAAAAATCTCAGCTGTACATGAGATCCAGGGGCTTCATGACAGACCATGACGGACCATGGGCTTCATGACAGACCATGCCCGGACCATGGGCTTCATGACAGACCATGACTGGACCATGGGCTTCATGACAGACAATGGCCAGACCAGGAGACCAGACCTGATTCAGGCATACACATTGTACTCTCTTGGAACTTCCCTGGTGTGATCATTTCCTTTTCCATCCCAATGTCATAATAATCTTGCACCTCCTTATCATTATCATTGGACCAGATCCAAACTTAATGTACTATTGAACTTACAAGAGAGTGGGTAAAACCATATTGAAATACAGAGGAGATAAAATGGATGTTATTGTTTTCATGAGAATACTTTTCTTTTGCTTATTGCACAGAGATTGTTACTGTTACACTGTTATTAGACTGTAACATCATCTTTTAACTCCAATACTGTTTGTAACTAATGACATTGAAATCCCCTGCAACACAACATAATTTAGCCCACTCACTCGTAAATGCAGTAATGCGCATGCCTGGATCCAGTCCATTATTATTATTATTATTATTATTATTACTATTATTACTAGTGGCCTTGAAGAAAGCAGAAAGTGTACATATTTGGGGATATGCGTCATTAATACTGATAATCCTATGGTGAGCCACATCCAGCACTGAACCATTGTCTCTCACAGAACATCCTGTGCTATGCTGTCCATCCGAGTTCCAAGTCCAGGCATGTTTAAAATCTACTGACTTGATATAAGCAGTAGTTGAATCTCAGAAGATGCATTAAGGTCCTTTTGGTATTAAAAGGCTGCATACATAGTAAACAAAACACACACAAAATAATCCATTTGGAAGATATTTCATAGACACATTCCCAAAGCAGATATCAGTTGGACACTCGTCTCCAGTTTCTCAGGACTCGGTGGAGATAGAAGGAATTTTTCAGGCTTATATTTGAGCTGGGGTTTGGAATTGACAGTGAAATTTGTCATGCTGCCGCCCCATCCGCAGAGCTTTCTTCACAGAACGGTTCAAATGTCCTCCTCTGGTTCTCAGTATCCTGCTTTGCTAAGCTTGTATGCTTTCATCCTGCCTCATGTGCAGAAGTAGTCACAGATATCAAGAGAATCTGGGAAATCTGAAAAGTGGATAAAAAAAAAATCAATAACAAAATTAAACATCTGCTTTACATTAATTGGATAGAACTGGGACTGGTTTTTTGATTTTAATTGTAAGGGAATGCATTTTCGGCATTGAGAAGCTAAGTGTTTTAGACGGGGTTAATTCTTTTGAATTTGGGACCTCCGCAGAATTACCTTTTGCGGTCAACTTGGCACCAAGGTAACGTGAACACTGTGGGAATGCTAAACGTTGCGAGCAAAAAGTCAGCGTAGTGTTACTTTGTCAAACTTCTTGAAGTTCTAATTTCCAATAGAGTAGTATTCAAGGATGATTTCATTTTCTAGCATTGGCTGCCATTTTCTAGTGATATCTTAGGACATGTTTTGGCTCAGCTGGGACATAATTCATAAACTCCAGTTCGTGTTAAGACACTGTCAGTGGAAAAAGAACATTCGCTGCCAACATAGGCGCACAATGGATTCACTAGGTCAAGTAGTAAGTTACATTGTAAGGCTTACCCAATCATTTTACCACTATAACAAACATAGCTTCAGTTGTGAAGGGGGATCCTTTGGATCCAAGTGTTGGCTTATGATTGGCCAAATCATTTAGAGTAGATTTCTGTTCATTTGCTCATCTCAGGTCACAGAGAAGGGTTAGGCTGTAGGAGATGGATGGTCTTAACTAGACTTATAGAAGAGAAGGGTTAGGTTTAGACTGTGAGAGATTGAGGGATAAGCTTAGGCTTATAGAAGAGACATGGAGTTATGGGGTTAGGGTTAGGCTGCAGGAGACAGTTTAATGTTAGCTGTATCGGTGTCGCAGCATACTTTTCTTTCCATGGTGGCGGCCTTCAACAGACTAAGGAAGGTTGAGGTTAGGCTGCAGGAGATATGGGGTTAAGGTTAGGCATATGGAAAAGGAACATACAGTATGGGTTAGGATGTGAGAGGTGGAGAGTTAAAGTTAGGCTGTAAAGGCGAGAGCTTGGGTTAGATAGAGGGTTATGGTTAGGCTTTTAGTTCAGGAGGATCTTATTTCTTCGGCCCTCATTGGACTCCCATCCCTGTAGTGCCGAATACAAAGTGTTGATATTCTATACCTCATATTTGCAAACCACATCCCATTCTACCTCTGGTCCCGGATCACTGATTGAATTTTGTAAGTGGCAGTATGGACATTTAGAAGTGCTGGAATGGAAACATAGAAGAAGTGGGAGAATGGGAGAAGTGACTGTATGAAATACCCCCGTATACATCCCCACTTCCAGCCTTGTCCCAGACAATAAGGGAGTTTTCTATAAGTATAATACTCTATCTGTTACAGGATCGTCAGCATTGCATCATTAAAGGTGGCCATCCATGGAAAATCGGCACCGACAAACGGCAAACCAGAGCGGTGCCCAGCTCCATCTCCCGGTGGTGAGGCGTCTCCGTCTTGCACGGAGAGGACACTGTATATACGTGACGTTTGTTTTTTGTAAACAAACTAACATCGGAGATCAACCCGGAAAATCCATTGATCACCGATGTCTTTTGTTTACGTGTCCCAGCGTTTGGTCACCATTGGGGGTTTTTTTTCGTGTCCATCCATGGACCGATTTTTTTTTCCAAAGCTTTGAGCTTTGGATGAAATTCGGCCTGTGAATGGCAACCTTAACAGACTAATAATGACATATAACATCTTAAGCACTGAATAGTAAAATAAGGGAGAAAAAGATGATAAAATTGCTGAAATAACAGAAGTGGAGGAACCTATGAAAGCCATATTACCACTATCATATAATCCACAGTGTGCTGATGTCTCAGGAGCTGACCCTGCCTGCACTATTGTAAATCAGCCTCAAACAGTCCAGACGATTTTTTTTATTTCACACATTAGGCTTAAGAATGACATTTCCATGAAGAGCGTGATTGCTAAAGGCCTTCATTAATCACGTAAATGGCCCCACATTAAGAACACATTGCTATCTCGCTCATTATAAACATACGTTTGTAGGGGGAGAGCATTTCTTTTTACATCCCAGCTAATTTGAGCAGCTCTTACAAGTAAACACTTCAACGCAGAGTAATGTCAGTTTAGGTTCGGAGGCAAGTGTGAGAATATAAACAGCATTCCCAAACTGTGCAGCCTTCTAATGACAAGTAAATGTGATTTAAATCGAGCCTCGTGTTTGTTCTGGCCGGGGTGATAGTTAGCAGAGGGATGGGATATGGCATCTCACAAGCTGCATTTAAAGTCCTGGGGTCAAGAATTGATATTAACTGAAGCACATCTAATAGGGGCTCTCATATACTATAGTCACTCCTCTCCGCTGCTGATCACTCCTGGCTGTGATGTGAGGTCATGGATTTTGAGACCCTCTGTCTGATCAAGCCAAGTTTAATACTTACATTAAATGTAAATGTTTTTTGTTAAAAGATGATGACGGCCAGGCTTGGAAATCTGGGACAAGAGAAGAGCACCACACCACACCAAATAAGCCCCGTCTCCAGCCATGCCCATCTCAAGCCAATAAGGGTAAAATAAAAACCAAACAAACCATACAACTCTCTGGGATTTTTCCCGGGTCGCTGCAGTGGAAAAGTGGTTTCCCTTTAAAACATAGTAGGTAACAATATTGTACTCCATTCAGTGGAAATGGTGTCCACCCTGGAAAAACCCAGGTTCACACTGCAGTGGAAAAGGGCTCTCTTTTTTGTGCCTGGGAAAAATGCAGGGAAAAAACCCAGGTCTGAAGACGTATAAGTCATGAGAGTGTAAATCTGAATGTGGCCCTAATAGACTGATATAGTGCTGTTTAAGCTGCAGCTGTCTGGAATCATATTGTCATATGATATTGTCTATTTTGTTGTCATATATCATAGTTTGAGGTTAATTTGGTCATTTGAACTGGTTTTAAAGCCACTCCTATTTTTTTTTAATTCTTATTTATTTTATTCCTCTTAATTGTACTAATTGCCAAAAAGAAGTATTCCAAGAAACACATGTATTATCTTCAAGTTTTCTTCACAGATTTACGTAAAATGCCGGTTTTCCGCACACAAGGTGGGCAAAATGGCTGGATATTACCAGGGCACATACGCACTGAAGTAACTTTCATTATGGATCTGAATCCTTAATAGTGAAAGGGTAGGGGGCTAGCTATTTGAATAGTACAGTAATGACTTGGACTATGAATATTGTAGGCATCCAATCTGCACAACTGCTGCCTCTGTATCCAGTCCTGTCTTATTACATTAATTATGAAGTGAAAAAGAAATAAATAAAAATTGTAAAATAAATAAATAGACATACTTGTTATTTTCTTCATTATTTCCTCCTCGGCCCGAATTGCCAGCAGCTCCTTGACGTCAAACTCTCTCCAGTGTGCCATGATAACCATCAGCAAACTGCAGTCTCCCATAGCGTCATGTTTACATCGTCACTGCACATGTGATGATTAATACGTCAATACCCGGTCCGTTCACACCGCCACCCAGCTTTTGAGAATTGCCCGGGTAGTTCAGCTCAGTGTGAATGGGGTATTATTAGTGTAAAGGTGGTAATAATTGAATAGATATTTGTAAGCTATTTATGACTTTTTCTTTTATTACTATTTATATATTAATAGAACACGTCTGTTCTGAGGTTCATGCTCTGAGGAAAGATGTATTTTTTTCGTTTTATTCTTTTTACAGCTATTTTGCTATTTTTGCTACATGAACTTCTTACATTCTTATTATGCATGGAGCATGATCATCAGTCATTTCGTTGTGTTTTATCTGATTGTAAAAACAAAGGTTATTATTTTCTAGGATATTTTGGACATTTCTTTATATAGTTCTGTTTATTGATTTTGCTTTAAATAATAGTAAAATAATAGCTACTGGCATCAGTACATTTTTGGCTCAATTTGGGGTTTTTATTTTCAAAGCGTCCAGCACGCTGACAAAGGTGCACGTGAAAGGCGATCATTTTATTCTCTCAGCTTTTCCTGTCTGTTAAACATTTTTCCGATTTACACAGTTCATTCTCTTGCTGCTTTCATGAGCTACTAAACCAAACTGATCCAATATATAAAGACATGTAATAACATTGGCAAATGCCGGACCCGTTATAAAGCTTTTCACCTTTTTAAAGTTATGACACTATGAACTGCAGCTCCCGACTATATATATATATATATATATACTGTATAAGAGTTTTACTTGTTTCTGGTTAAGTTAAACAGTTGTTCTCTGTCATCTGACCATTGTGTATGCCAGTGGTTCCCAAACTTTTGGGCACCCTTAGGTTCTCCATAATTTTTCAAGGCACCCCTATATAATAATTTCTCATTTTTTAAGCTTTTGAGTCAGAATAGTGTAATAACTATTTAGGTAAAGACAGAAATACTTCAGGTTGATATCAAATCTTGTGTTGCTCCTATACAAGACATAAAATTGTGCACTAGCAAAATGGCACCACATCGGAAAAAAACAAATTTGTGGCACCCCAATGCGAGTGTCGTGGCACCCCAGGGAGCCACGGCACACAGTTTGGGAACCACTTGTGTATACTCTGGACCTTCGTATATAAAGCATGATCCCTGGTACTGCTGCGTTTCATTTAGTTTTTGTGAAGCCGTTGTTTTAAATTCTTTATTTTAAGCACACAGATAATAATGATAAAGTATCAATATGAGCGGTTAACAGACACCATATCCAAAAGGCCAGATACTTAGTGTGAAACCTTTTCTAAAGGGGGGACAGACACATGAAGAAGGGAAGTGGGGGAAGAGGTAACCTGCTGACAATGTATAAGCCTATAAGAGTTAGAAGGATCTTATACTCAAGCATATACAGTATGTATATATATATATATATATATATATATATATATAGATATATAGATATACTTTTTTATGTTTGTTTGCATTGTATTCAAAGCGTTATCTTGTTGCTGTTAATGTGTTTCTTTTTGACTCCTGCACCTCAGGATAGAATAGCAGCAGAAGGATGTGTTATTACTAGTCCTTACTAAATACCAATTGTTTACTTTAATATTCTCCTTACTCCGTATTAAAGCAGTAAATTCATTACAGCTGCTGCAGTTTTTCTGCTCCTATCTTTTTTGGCTCATTTACTGTAACATTTTTAAATTTAAATAGGAAAGAATAACAGTATTCAGATATAATTACACAATTGAATGCCACTTTCCCAGATAAATATTTATGCAAATTCTAATGGTCAGATGTGAAATAAAACATAATTATGTTGGCTGCACTTTCCAGAATCTTTTGGGCAAATGGACAAGGCCATCTGCACTTATCATATAACATTTTATAATCTTGGAATTGTTTAATAAAAAAAAAAAACTTGTTTTATGTTTCCCATAGCTCTGAAAGTGAATTTGGCTCTCAAAGTGCCTGCGACCAGCTTGTGACTCCTACAGCACTTGCAGCGTGTACTCGGGTGGATTCCTGCTTCACTCCCTGTCTCGTGCCCTCTCTCGGTGTCTCGGTACAGTTCGATCACCTGGAACTCCACTTGTATCACCACCTGGATCAGTTAGGCTCAGGTATATTATACTGTATTACAGTGGTCGAAGTGGAAATTTAGAAGTGATGGTATGGACATTTAGAAGTGGGGGTATGAAAGCACTGAATATAATATAATAGAAGTCAATGGAGATTTGTAGTTTTTCAATTACATAGTTGGGAGAAGTGCCGGTATGGCATACCCCCATATACACCCCCACTTCCAGCCCTGCTGTATTATATATATATATATATATATATATATATAATTGTTTATACATGACTGTCCTGATCTATGGTTAGGACAGGGTTGCTGACTTTTAGTTTTGTCCACCCTCAGCATGTGGGTGGGGCAGAGGCCTTAATCTGCATAAAGCCCTTACTTTATGCAAAAACCCATGAACCCCCACCCATTCATAGTATTGAGGCCGTGACATTAAAGTCACAGGTCCCAGGAGATTTGCCAACTCTCCCAAGATACCGGGAGTATTGCCAGAAATCGGGAGTCCTCAACCCCGATTTAGGATCAATGCAACAATGAAGCAAGGTTTTGCATAATATATGCAGGATTTATGTGTTTTGGATGGGGGGAGTTGGCTTTTTTTGTGCTAGGGGTTGTGTTTAAGGATTGTGACCCTGGTGCTGTCATAATAGCATGCATACTGGCTCTGACTCTGTAATAATCATCCCATGAGCCCTGTATCAACTAAAAGCCAATGTCAAGAAGCAGAACTGTGTTTTCCAATGTGCAAATGCATGAAGTTCAACAGGGGATGGTTGTGTCAACACATCATGCGTAGCTGCCAACTCCCCCTGACAATCTCTGTGATGCTGGTTCAGTTCCAGAAGTCATTGCGGTATGATGACAGGAATTAGATATTGCGTCCTGTTTGCCGGCATCGATGCCTATGGAGGCAGACGCTTAAATGGACGTCAAAAATACACCTTAGCTACAGTTTTTCTAGCAGGGCTAGGCATATACATGGATGGAGCTATTGACATGACACACCCCGTTGCAATACAGGACACACCCTTTTTGCACAAGACACACCCCTTTTGGTGCAGTATCTTAATAGAGTTATCACAATATCACTATGACCACACCTATTGGCCTGGAAGAGAAGAGACATGCGTACCTCCAGTCTCCCTAGGCCGGTATCAGGCCCAGTAGGTGCTGGCATAGGGAAAAGGTTTTCCAGTCTGGAATAACTACATAAATTTTTAATACATTGAAGCAGAATCTGCCATTGTCCAAATTGAGTGTAATTGTACCCATGTAGGAGAGGTAATGGGAGGAAATGAACGGGTTTACACTCTGAAACCATTCCCAGAATCCACGGCCCTTTACTTTTTATAGCTCACAGAGTTCCACTAGTGAATTTTCCTTTTTGCATTATCATGCTCAGCGTTTATTATTAGCATCTTAATGAGCATCCAATCAATTCAGACTACAGGGAGTGATACAATAATAAAACCCAAACGTTTCTGGGTGAAATTCAAGTCACAAATGGTTATACAGCATGTACTTATATATGAGCCTGTTCTGTAAGTAATATAGGATCGGAACCAAACTGTTGCCGATGAGAAATGGACGCTCTGTTAGTATTGCTAGCAGACAGATTACTAACGCGTCTACCTGCTGGTAATACTTAGTGTGACCCCACTGTACGTTCACTGTGTGTACATTGTAATACCAGACCACATTCACATCTAAGCACAATCAACCTCCATCAGAAGGGTAGGGAAATGTGTCCTGAGCAGGTAGCGCAAATCCATGCACAGAACGCCAAGACATACTGGATCCAATAAGACCATGCAGACAGATGAGAGAACTCGAGACGAAACCCAACTTTCATGCAAGGAGTTGCAATAGCAGGACACTAGGACATCAGTGGAAAAGCTAATAGTACAGGAGTGTTAAATCACGTCTTTAATGCATTAATGAAATACCTCCCCTCTGACATCCCATACTGAAGTCTAAATCCATCCGGTCCATGGAGATTGATGATGATACCTGTAGTATGTGGTAGTAGGTTTATGAGTTGAGTGTCCATGCCGTTTACTGTATTTGACACTTTCGTCCTTTTCCCCTGGAGCTATTTTTGCTGTGTCGGAGTCTAATAAGCCATCAAAGTGTCTCTTCCTCTTACACAGAACGTTTCCTTTCCTGGTGTTATAATGTTTTTCTTGGCCGTCGAATGTTTTGCATGGGTCTGTTTATGATTGAGGTTTTTAATGATGCCCGTTTCAAATTGTGGCTTTATACAGCACTGTAACAGTAATTAGGATGTGGAAAAAGGCTAATTTACACAATAAAAGGGAACCGTTTTACAGCCATTGGATCACCTTATAAACGAGGGCTAATATGAGAAAGTTATTTCCTTCGTATGCTTGTTTTTTACATACTATAACCTAGTGACTGGTTATTCTTTGTAATCATTTGTCCCTGTTTTCTGCATGTTTTTGTAACTGTAGGAAAGTGTAACCTGGCTGTCTGTTTTGTATTTTTCCCCTGAAGAGCCACCCAAATGCCTGGAGCCATTTATCTCCGACAAGACGACTCCCAGAGACCTGGAGTTCATGGTCTTCTCTCTGAAGGAGCCTTGTGTGTACCTGCGCCAATGGACCGGCACCACCGTCTGCAACGAGATACGGTTTTCTACAGAGGCCGAGTGCCAGCTTCTAGAGTGCCGCAATCTCACCATGAAGAGCTTGATAAAGGCGTTCCACTGCCAGGGCCACATGGCCATCTCCGTCAGTGCCCTGGAGAAGTTTATTGATTGCTCCGTTCTGGTGGATCCGATATTTGTGAACTTTGGCCAGCACTCAGTACATTCCATTAGCACTGCAATCCAGGCCTGGCAACAGGTAAGACACTAGAGAAAATGCCAGAGTCNTTTCTATTTCTAGAAGGGACAGGTGGAAATGTATATATATATTTCTTTATATTATTGCAGAAATGTAGGACAAGACAAGGTCATCAGAGTACTGTACATTGCGGAGTACATTGCATCCAACAGAAATGTTTCTAAGATGTCCTGATTNCTACACCACATGAGCTATACTTTTAGACCCATATATAGTGTCCTAGTAAGCTTTTCATAGTGGTCCTACAGACATTGTTCAAAGCATTGGGGATGTGGCTTTGTCTTCAGCCTTCCAATCTCGTTCCTTGTGTGTCTCCAGCTGTCCAAACCTAACCAATCCCTTATTGAGCTTAAACATACTTTACTTACCTTTGCAGACTTCCTTCTGTAACATTGTCTGCCNTATATGCATGTCCTGGCTGATAGCAGCTATGCTTCAATTNGTTATACANGCTTTCTACTGCTGCTAGACAAGGAGGAACCAGTACAGCCTATTGGAAGACAATGTCATTAGATCAGCACCAGTGCGGGCCCCCTGGCAGGCCTGGACCTGGGTAATTTGTATCCCCTCTCGTGCACCTCTGCCCTNAGAGCCTGCCACACAGTGATATCTATGATATACCCTTAGAAAGGATGTCACACAGTGATCTGTAACACAGAACTGTTTACTATAATTTTGGAAAGGATCCTGAATTTTGAAGAGAGAATGTTGTAAATTTACAGTATATTTGTATCCTATACACCCTATCCCAAGTCCCAATGCCACAGTAGTGCGTTCTATGGTACAGGTGTTNTCCCAGCATGTTTTANCTNCATATACATAGTTGATACCTGACAATATGGGTAGTTTGACAAAACATGGAGAGATGCAGTTTGCCTACTCCTGCTCTAGATCAATATACTGTAAAGTATTGTATAGGCCTGAGGGGGATTCACACAGTGATCTAGAACAATATACTGTTTAGTATAGTATAGATCTTAGAGGGTATCATACAGGACTCCATCCAGAAGTCTGCTACATTTAGGCTTACAGTCACGATTTACTTACGGGCAAGTTGATGCGACTCTGGATCCAGAGGATCCAGTCTGGTAATACTATTCTTGCATATACTCTGTTTGCCAGCAGAGGGTGCTCTCCAGTCCTAGCGAACATACAATGCTCCTCCTTGTAGGAAGTCTGGATCCGGTCCATAGTGATTTACAACAGCATTGCTTAGTGGAAAGACTCCAGGCAAACCCCCAGGAAGTCAGAAACGCTACCAGATCTGGACTTTAGTCAAGACTTTTATTAATGACATCAAGTTCTGCCCCATCCTNAGTATTCCTATGAATGACAGCTTTAATTAGATAAGGTGCGGCTTCAGGTATGATTTGCAAAACTTATACCATCAAACCCAATCCCTACCAATGCTGCCATTTCCCTGAAGAAGGAATCAAATATTTGCCAACAATGTCTAAAACTGTGATGGTAAACCTGAAACACTCCAGGTTTGGTGAAACTACAACTCCCAGCTTTTACCAAAGACATCAGCTGTCCAGGCACCTGGCAAAGCATGATGGGACATGTAGTGTGAGAACATCTGAAGCATCACAGGTTCTTCATCTCTGGTATTAAATATACTATATATACATAGATACTCTCTCTATATATATATATCACTATAGTCTATAGAACAGACTCAGGGAGATCATGTCTAAGGATCATTTTCTTTAATGATAAGTTCATGTGATCCCTGCACTGTTTCTACTGTTTACTGTACATGGAGTTATGGATGAATCATAGATCGTAGCCATCGAGAATATGTAATGACCTCCAATTAATCACTTCGTGTATAGAAAAACTCAGGTCATTAATCTTGATTGTGCAACAGCCACTTGGACACGAGGCACGCGTTGGTCCACGGTCCCCCATAGCGAGGCTTTAATGAAGTGCTTGTGCAATATAGATGTTCCATGTGAGTCTCCTCAACTCCCTTCTCGAAACTGTTTGTCTCGCATAATTAATAGTATGTGTAACATTGGGAGCCAGAATTCCTAGCCCTAAACCCCCTTGGCTAATAAAGTGATCTCCTCTGCTTCCCCTGGGTGCTCTGGGTGCTCCTCCCATGAATTAGCTGAAGAAAAACAAAGTCATCTTTATTTATATGCCTGCAGAGCCGGAGAAGTGTTTGGATTAATTACCTAACATGGCACTACAGCAGCAGCCCTTCGGAGAAGATAAAACATCTGTTTTATATCAAACATTCTTTTTTAAGGGCATTCCATGGCTTTTGCTTGTTGCAGGAGGACATTCATAAAACAAGAGCTAGTGTGATCTAAATCCTTACAGCTGGTTCAAATATCACTGCACAAATAACGCAACCCAACAAATGCCGTTCTAATGTCATGTTCTGAGCGACGCTCTTAAATGTACGGTTTCTTTCTTCTTCTTGGGCCNTTGATATACAAACGCGCAGTTCAAATAGAAACAAGCGACTCTGTCACTCCATCCCCATACAATCCACTGACACGGCCTTTCCTGGCTTCTATGCGTGTTTGAGTGGTGAGACCCGTTTTTACATTACTGTTTGCATTTTTACATTCATGCTCAACCGGTTACAGACGTGTTTTAGGCAACCGTAAAGTCAACAATGAAGCAGTCGAAACCTAAAGGCTGACTGTTACATCGGGGAATGGAACAACACGTAGACCTATAAAACGTCCACCAGGGTACGAGGTTGGCTTAGAAATGTCTCCAGGCTCTCCGGTGTCCCATTGCTGTTCACATGTTGCTCACCTCCTNTCTCTGATCTTGCCACTGGGGTAAGGCATTTGTCACGTTGGAGTTAAGGCCGTGAACACCACCATTTTTCATCAGTGAGTGATAAATAATATAAAGTCCTATCTGGTTGGGAGTAGCTTGGTTTAGTAGTAAGCAGCAAGTACCGAGCAATACCAGATGACTGAATGAATGTAATAAAATGTGTGGAGAATATGTAAAAAATAGAATAGTCATTGCAACAATATATAGGTGGAGTGGAGGGAGTGAGAAGAAGAGAAGACAGTATACTAGTAACAGGGTAGTATAGAGAGAGGGATGTGGGTGAAGAATTAAGGAGAATGTAATGGGGACAGAATGGGACTGGTCAGTGGTAATTGACCTGATTCCATAATGGGTAACTGGTACACACCAGATAAAGGCTAAGAACCACTGATACAGAAGACTTTATTAGCTAGCCATAATGTGGTGTGGCCACATCTCAGTGCCAGGTTTGATGAGCTGAGATTGGGATATCGCCTTATCTGTAAACACTTTAAAAGAAGCGACCAAGCGATCTAGTGTGCTTTGCAATGATCATTGCAGTGTACTCACTTGCACTATANACACTTGTGTGTTTGGAACAATAGTTAGTAGAGTGTACAGGATTTTGTTTATGTTGTCTTCAGTTTAGGGTTAGGGTTGAAGTTATGATGACATTACAATATTCTAACCATTTCTAAACATATTTACACTAATTTGACATCCTAAACCTGTTAGCCATTTGATGGTGACAGGATAATTGTCAACCTGTTGAATGAGTTTTATTACACACCCTTCTTAACTGTGCCATGCTAAACCCAGGACTAACTACTGACCGCTCAGCTATATAGAGTATACCAATGACTGACCATTCACGTGACTAGTAAACACTACCAACCCCAGTCTCTGTTAGCTAACACATAAGTCCATTGCTGGGTTTTCTAGTATATGAATCAGTGGTCTATATATGGGGACTGCTTAGTATATAGCTCACTCATTATGGTCTGTATGCAGAGCCCATACAATACATTGTCCTGTGCATGCCGATCAATGCGTCACCTGTTTACTAGTGAATGGTATACAATTCAGAGAGGGCTTACAGGTGCCTGGTGTAAAATGCAGAACCAGTTTACTGCTGACTTGTGTACAATTCAGATTACATTTACAGTGAGCCGTTTTGGTAATGTTGAAACAATATGTTGGTGATTATTACATTTTCTGTTTGCTGGTTGTGATTTGGAGGTGTGAAGTGTTACATTATTATACTTTGTATTCCGGCATTGTAAGAATCATGATGAGGTGACACCACTATGCAGCTGCCTCTCTATGGTAAAGCCTATGCTAACAGTGGAAACATTGTTGANGATTGTCCTTACGATTTCACATTATCGGTACTTAGTTTGTGAAGCTCTATAGTTTTATATTTAATTATCTTGGATTTCGATGCTGCTTTTCAGCACCTAATTCTTCCAGCCTCTTAGTAGCCATCAGCGTCTCCTGCGGTTCCTGACAGTCCAGCCCATCATTGACTTCTGATTTACTCCTCTGAAGCAGATAATCTGTTGTGTATGGGGGGGCAATATTATTTCCATCTCATGTCAGCGGATCGTTTCTGAACATTGTCTTGAAACGTAGAAACGTCGGTCATATCATTAGTAAGATGTGAAAAACGTGTACACGGCTGTACTGTATGGAATCCATTCATCCGTCTCATTTTATGGGGACAATCATCTGTCAGCACAATATTCCTANAGAAAGAAACGAGGTTCTAACTGGAAGAAGTGCTGTGCTGTGCTATGTCACAGGGAGTCATAGAGGAGTGTGTATTGCATTAAGCACAGCCATATGTCACGTTTCTATTCCTGACAGGTACATTATAAGAATGCTTTGACGGATTTATAGAGGGATTTGGCAATGTTAACATGATCTTCGGGAGGACATATTTCTGTAATTGTTCTAGTCATTTTCTTGTTTCCTCTCATGTCCAGTCACCACATAAGGAAGGGGCCAGCATATTATGTGTGATCGCACTTGCTGATTCCCCGGCATTAGGGAATTGTTGCCGGCTCCTGTCAGAATGGGGTACCCTTACATCCTAACCCTCTTCTAACCCCGCTGAGGCAGCTGTACAGAAGCCGCCATGCCATAATAACACTGGCCTGTTACCATTGCTCACACTTTGCTCTTGGAGGAGTTGGTTATTATGTATTGTGACATATTGAAGTTTTAATACAAATGTGCTGTAATACTTAGAACAATAATATATAAATACAGTACACTATGAGAAGCAAACAAAAATGCCCGTCGCTCCATACCAAACA
>JABWIB010004490.1:21528-39056 GCA_016617825.1 Platyplectrum ornatum
GCCCATAGCAACCAATCAGATTTGAGTTCACATTCTCCAGAGTGTAAAATGAAATTGAGAGCTTGAATCTGATTGGTTGCTATGGGCAACATCCCCACTTTCCAATCTCACTGCAATCTCACCGCTTAGTAAATATACCCCCGGGAGTCAGTTAATTCTTATGTGTCATATGGGTCATTTATTCCAGTCCCAGGCCTAAATTTACAAAGCGGGGAGATCGAAGAGTGGGGATGTTGCTCATAGCAACCAATCAGATTTGAGTTCAAATTTTCCAGTATGTAAAATGAACTGAGAGCTTAAATCTGATCAACCTCCCTGCTTAGTAAATTTAGTNTTTAGTCTTTCTAATGCTGACAGTCTAAACTCTGTCTTGTTTGGCCAGGTGTGAATTTAGGGGAGAAAATNTGCTGAAACAGATTCCTCAGTCATGTATTTGAGAGTAAGCTGTAATGGGTGACTAAGTGGTACCATTAAAGGTTTACAGTGCTACATCAAATGCTCACCTGATGAAGAAAGTCAGAGGGTNCATATATGTACAGGATGTAATATAGACAAGGAATTTGGAATATATATTATTTACATTAAAATAGAAATTAAATATATTAAGAGGAAGATGTGGAGTAAAATATCTGGATGGTGCACAGCTTTATAATACAACACGAAATTAAAATCTGGTTTCACCACTGGTATGTGAGCACTACATTGATCATGTAAGTGAATGGTTATAATCGGTTTCCTTTTCTTTCTGTAGCTTGCTGCCAATTCCTGGGGAAGAGACTGGGGAGAGAGAGGATATTTCCGCATTGCTCGTGGTGAAAATGAATGTGAAATTGAAACGTTCATTGTGGGTGTTTGGGGCAGAGTTGGCATGGAAGACCTTTCACACAAGAAATAAGAGACTTTCCAAGAGTATGCTGGACTTTGTGAATTTATAATATGCAGACACTGGGTTATATACTTCTCTTAACCATCAGATATTTAACCTGCCTGAGAGCTGTATCATGGGGTCCTAGGTAGTAGGGATAGGGAGGGTGTGTTCCATGGACGGGGGAGAGAACCTTGTGTTATTGACTTGGGGTGAGAGATTTGATTGCTTGCTTTTTACCCCAAACACTTCTGGTAAGATCTTCAGCTTACTCAAGCCATCCATGTACATTATGCATAGTACAGAAGCACTGAATACTCTTACACTCCTAATGGGAAATTGCTGAGACTTTCAATATTGGATGGGTTTCTTAAATTATTGGCTTGCTTGCTTGCATCCTGAATTCTATGTCTCCATAAGCACATTCCCTGTCAACATGATGCCAGCAATATACCATATCTGATTAAATTCAATTCATCATCTTCAATTCAATCATCGTAGGTAGTCCATAGATAAAATAAAGCAATGCCTAAATGCTACAATAAAGGCAGGATGCAGAGAGGACCTTTAGTAAAATGAAGCTGACCATGTGGTGCTGACAGAAGGGAGATTCACAGCCAGTGGCTTTAGATGGCATAATAGTGCACATAATCCTATAATCTCTACAGGGATCAAAGGAGTATTGTTTGTGGCTAAATATGAGGGTCACTCCAGCCTGTGAACCTGTTATAGACAGACATTCCCCTCCGGCCACAACTGCAGGAGAAGTGGTAAGCATTCATGTAGAAGGCACTTCCACCTAGGACCAAAGTGAACCAATATGTATAATGGGATATTGCTTTTAACCATAAAGCCCATTTACCTATTCACAATGCTCTGTATATTGAATTGTAAAAGCATCTACTGCTTTCTAAGTGTTGATCCATGTAAAAGGTAATCTATCATACACACTGCTGATTGCTTTTATTGCATCATCCGTAAACATTTCTTTCCGATATTAATCCAGCATTTATATTTTATGTAAAAAAAAATATTAAATATTAAAATCTAACTTTAAAATGTTGGAATATATATAAAATGTTGGAATATATAAAAAAATGTGAAATGTGTAGCTATTTATTGAAATTTTATGTATTGAAACCGCTTGTATTATCTGAATACATCCCCACTATCATGCCAAAAGTTAGAGAATAACTAGCAGTTTTAAAGAAGTCGGTATACATGTAATGAGTTACTGCATTACAACCTGGTTAATAAATAATTTTCACCAAGATAAATTTTGTTTCTTTTTGTAATGTGTTACATTTTCAAATCATATTTTTTTAATATAATTCTTTAATCTGTACAGAAAACGATGACTTCTAATACAGATGTAGACAATAGGGCTAGAGGTGGGGTTTTACAAACATGATGTATGTGTGTTTGCTATTCATACAAGAATTTCTGTGTGTTTGATCTGAGCACTGGTGTGTGAAAAATCTACATGACTTAATAAATAAATGGACACTTTGATGAGTACCCTCAGTGTTTGGTGTCAGAAGAACCTGAAGGTCACATGGTAGCAACTCTCACCCCCCTGCTCTCCTTTGTGCCTTTTCTGCTGTGCAAGCATTTAACCTGCTCAAAGCCATGGACCTCATCGCTGCCGCACTGGCAGCTTATTATATGGAAGAACAGTACTGTGACACCAATGACAAAGACCAGCAGAGCCATTTTCTCTATGCTACCTGAATGTCGTACCATATTCTGCACCAGATGCGATTTCCTGTTATTTATCATACTGAAATATGATTTATGTTAACAGCATCAGCTTGTGGAGCTCTTTTGCTGAATACACAGAGACTCCTTTGTGTGAGATAATGAGGGGGCCTTTTGGAAACTGTTTAATTGCAGTAAACAAAAGCAGATTAATGAGCTGGCATTTATTAATACTATTTGCAGTTTACTATAATGTTATACAAAACTATAACTAAATTATACTAAAAGTTGTGATTTTATTCAGAAAATTCTCTGTGCTGCTATGTAAATATTCTTTTTATGATTACCATATATATTCGAGTATAAGACAAATTTTTCAGCACATTTTTTTGTGCTGAAAGTGCCCCCTCAGCTTATACTCACGTATATACGGTAAATGCAATTCAGGTATGTGCTGGGGTGTGCTTCTGTGTCTAGTTATCAGTCCACATAGCCGAATCCTGATCACATCGATCAGCCATCTCTATGTACTTTCATTCCCTCCACTGCTGTCACTGCTGCTTTAAAGCCAGGTCAGTCACCGGACTGAATCCTCGCATCTTTTTATATATCTATTTATTTTGTGTGTTTTCCAATGAACCAATATGCACAATTTAATATCCATAGCTTTTTTTTTTTTAATAAAACATCTATTTTTAAATTGCTCCATTAAAAAAAAAAATATTTGTAAAAAATAAAAAATGAATTAGTCTTATTTTTCTGGAGCTAATCTAGTGCTGGACCCATACAACACACTTACTTACAAGTGACTATGCCTTAAACAAGGGTTTGTTAAATATTTACAAAAAAGAGCTTATCAAGCATATTAACCCTTGTACAGTCATTTCATAGATAAGACATATATGAAGTTTTATGTGTCCCTTTAGATGGGGATGGATCGGAAGTCTGGATGGGTCAAAGGTCATGCCAATGCCTATAAAATGTAAACAGAAGAAAGCAGAAAAAAAATCTGCAACAACTCGTACAAAGCATTACAATTCTTTCTATAGGTTCATATAACCACAGATCCTAATGCTGGGTACACATCAGAAAGATCATCTTTCCAATCAACAGATAAATGACCCTCACAGCAGAAATCTGTTACATGTGAACTCACAGAACATGCATGTAAAGTGAGTACACACTGAACTCATTTCTGCAGTGAGGGTCATTTATCTGTTGATTGGAAAGATGATCTTTCTGATGTGTGCCCAGCATAACTCAGCATCATGGCAATGATACATAAATTAGGGCGACAAGCATTCCTCCTCCTACAACCTTTCAGAATCACATTACGCAAGCTGCCTATCCACTCCACCAATAAAAGTACTTTTCAGCAGGGAAGTAGATGGAGCATCCCAATCTGTGCTTAAGGGGTCTTGCAAGCCCATGTGCAGAGCCAATATGTGGCCATTTTTCCAGTGCTCCCACAGTACAGACATTTGGATCTGCTCCATAAACCTCACTGGCAGTTTTTTTGTTTCTTGGATCAATGAATGAATGACGTAACAAATATATTAGAAATTGTTTAGTTGCGAATTTTATCATTTGCTTAATTAGAACTTTGAGCTAAAACATGACACAATGGTTTTCTTTACATGCAGAGTATATGAGAAGTCATGCTAGCTCACATTAAGAGAGGCAGTGCTATATATTACACAGATATGATGGCTTGTAAAACTGGAATAAAAATAACATGAAAATAGCATAGCAAAAAACAAATAATACATACTTATCAAAAGGAGACAAGACAAGGACAACTCCAATATGTAGGTACACATAGGTTTCATTATTCCCCAATAATAAGGGCTTATTTTAATATACAATGACATTGACAGCAGTCCTGTTTTTATTCCAATAATGGCCCCCAGTCCTTCTTTTATTCTAATCACGGCCCCCAGCTTTTGGCTCTCCATGAAATGTTTTGCTGAGTCCTGCTTGGTGAACTATGTCCCCTTTACTGCAGAATGGGTGTTATTTTGCATGATCCCCACTGCGCACCGCATTTCCCGAGGCTGTTGTAAACTCTTGCTCTGTATTAACGCAGCAGTGAAAAAAGCTATTCTCCAAACATGGTTAGGCCCGGCCCCTCCCCCACTGGCCCTCTTCCGGGAAAAATTGCACTTCTTATTCAGGATGGCCTGGCTTAAGTCCCATGTGGACAAGGATCGCCAGGTTGAGAGTTTCTTTGGTACATGGGAGTCCTATATCCTGCCGTTGTCCCTGACCATCCAAACCAGTATACGCTTTTCGTTCCAGACCAGAGCCTGGTATGCAACTCCTACTGCCTTCCTCACCCCACAGATGGATTTAGTGCCCTGACGGAGTCTGGCTCCACCTACTGTATATTGTACGGTGTTTGTCGCAGTTCTCTGTAATTTGCATTTTACCCTGTTTCTGATGTTTGGCGTATCTGTCTGTTATTGATCTTGTATTGTAATGGCCTAAGTGTACTAATAAAAACTAACTTTGGAAAAGAAGCAGGGATACAAAACGGAAGGGTTTAAAACCCATAACTTTCACTAATGTGCCCAATCCTCCCTGTACTCATGCTATAGGGATATTTCATTGTAAAGCAGGCTTGTCCAACCTGCGGTNCTCCAGGTGTTGCAAAACTACAAGTCCCAGCATGCTTTGTCAGGAATAAACAAGGTCTAAACAGTAAAGGCATGCTGGGACTTGTAGTTTTGCAACACCTGGAGGGCCGCAGGTTGGACAAGCCTGTTGTAAAGGAAAGGACAATTTATTGTTGTTGATATTTTATTTCTTTGTAGAGCATAACTGAAAGTCCACTTGGGAATACCTATGTATACTGCCATAGCACAGAGATGGTGATCCTCACTGTTTTGGGTTCTCACTATACTCTTATTTTAATAATTTTTAAATAAAGTGGTGCTCCCACAGAGTATAATATCCACTCACATATTTCACAACACAGAAGAAAAAAAAAAGTTCTACACTAGCCCTTACCATTGACTACGTACAGTGCAGCAGGATGAGACACAGAAGCGGAAACAAGGTAAGAAGTTTATGTAAATTGTCAGCTTTATGTTGGACTTAAAGGAGCACCATACCAAATGCATAACAGCCAGCATGGTATCGACATATGACTTTTGTCACAGTCCTCCTCTCTACCAGCTGAGCTATCAAAGGGTTTTGACATATTACTTTTCTATTACCATTGTTGATGTTATAAACAAAGCTACTTGTGTAACCAGTTTCAGAGTCTCTCCATAAAAGGCAAAACTGATATATTAGTAGAGTAGCGTGTTCAGTGCAGATATTTCACATTCTCTTTTATTCAGTAAAAATGTAAATATTTAATTTGCCAAATGAAAGATAAGCGATTGTTGGCATAAGGTAACTGTAGCGATAGAAACATTTGAGGATAGCATACAGAATGTGGATGAGATAAACAGCTTTCTGAAAAGACACAACAATCAATGTGAAGTATGTTTGCCATATTACCTTCATGTTCCTGTAAATGAATCTAGTGGGATGAGCAAGTCTGCACCATTTCTTTCAAGGTTGACTTGCACCTTAAAGAATGCTTCAGAGATTGCGCTGGCTCACATTCTCAGCCTATTGAAATGGTTAGTCAGCATGTATCTGCTTTATAAAGAAGGATTATTTGTGAAAATTTACCTTGCACATTCTACAATAAACCTGGAGTTTAATGTTCTAAAAAAGCCATGAACATGGTGCATTACATTCACTAAATCTTGACTCATGTGAAATATTTATGAGAAATAGAACATTTTGAAAGAGTTAAAAATTCAATTAAAATTGGTATGAAACAGAAAGTAAATAAAAAGCCGACAACTCAGGCGACGGTCCAGGCTTAAGTATGTTCTGCGAGCAGTGCAATCCCACATAAATAGGAATTGTGCAGAAAAGAAGATTGCATGTAAAGCTGGCCATACACCAGAAAGATAATCTTTCCAATCAACAGATAAATGACCCTCACAGCAGAAATCTGTTACATGTGTACTCACAAAACATGCATTTAATGAGTGCACATCTAACAGATTTCCGATGTGAGGGTCATTTATCTGTTGATTGGAAAGATTATCTTTCTGGTGTATGGCCAGCTTAAGAGTTTTCAGCATAATTTAGATCTCTCCCCTCACCCACTGCTGTTGTGTTTTTACAACCTGTACAGAATACCAGAACAGTATCCAGGATCGATCCTAATGCATTGCGATATGTAAATGTCATGCATGGACATGTGTACAGAGGTCTGGATCCAGTCCGAAGAGTTAAAAGCAGATTTTACATTAGGCAAATCCTTTCACAAATGTAATGTATACACAAACTATACATAGTTGTACTAGATTCACATTACATTGCTGCAGATCGACAGCGTTTTCTAACCCCGGCGATCTGCGGCTGCACGGACCAGCTGCCTGTTCACACTGCACAGAGATGACCCAGCTTTTTCATGAAATCCCAGTCTTTTACTAGACAATCTGAATGGGATATTATATAGTATGTAGTAAGAAGGTATATTTTTGTTTAGCTAACTCTATACTACAGTTCTTCTGATGACTGTTCCCAGTATATATTCACTGGAATTAAGGCAGAGTTTAGTTCATATTTGGAGGATTTGTAACACACCATTGGTTTGGATATTTATTTTCCTATAATTTGTGTTTCAGAAGCCTTTCCAACACAATGTACCCTAGAAGATATGTGAAACACTTACTAGATTGTGTAAAATATTTGCAAACAATGGACATTTATGGCACAAATTTGTGACAGCCATCGTTCCTTCACTGTAAGCAGCAGAATTGTTATTCATAAAGTACAGCCTTCAATGGTATACGTTTTACACAAAAAATAAAGGAGCATGTGTGAGGTATAGAATATTTATAGCCTAACAGCAAATAAAAAAAAATCCTAGCAAATAGTATTTAGTTATCACCATATTTAACTGTTTTCTGCTCTCGTACCTCTCACAAACGCAATCTGATTTGTATTAAATTGCTATAGCAATAGAATAAATCATAATGCATAATATATCAACTACAGTAAAACCAGTCAGATTATCTGGCAGATCAGCAGATACATTGTATTTTTTTTTTTAACTGGCCAGTCTTGATTGTAAATGGTGAAGTGATGCATTACAAACAAATAAAATATGTAACATTTCTATAGCATCAGCATTCATTACAATTACCCATTTCTAGAAGTTATATATTTATTTCCTAGGAGTTTACATTTCCTGGTAGGAGCATTAATATTTCATACAAAATTAAAATATGTATATACCTAAAACATCAAGCAATTCTTTTTCTTTGTAGGTTTTAATAATCTAATCTATATCAATTGGTCAAATGCACAAGGATAATGCTGGAATGGGAACGGAATTAGACTGCAATATGGAAGAATGACAAATCCAACCTATTAGATCAGTAAACAGTTTTTTGTAAGTTTATCTAACATTTACCATTATATAAAACACAAAACTAATTGAAAAGCTTGAAGTAGTATGTAGGCTTGTTAACAAGGTCAGCACAGGTAATTTTCCATTTAAACGTATGCTAAAACCCGTTAGTAACCAGTATTCAAAGGAAACAAAAATACATTTTAATGTCATACAACTGGACTTAAATTACAAGAGCTTTTGGATTATACTAGATTGGATATCAGGTAAGGAACAGCATATTAAGTACTATTTGTATTCATTTATTTGCTGCACCTATATGAATGTATATTTAAATACATTACGTAAAAAGTTTTACTTGTTATTGTTATTATTATTAGATATGTAATGATTTCATATGAAGATATAAAAAACCTAAACAAATCATATTTGCATATGTTCAGGCACACATGTAACAAAAATGCATTATTTTAACAATATCGCCCTCTTGTGGGTGAAGGATACATGGCACCATTGATACATACATTAAATATATTGTACATGACCGTCCTTTAAAATAACAAAACAAAACCCACTTTTTTTTTTATAGATATACAGCACTAGAGTACTTTAGAAGGAGGATCAATATGTACATGGGGAGAGATTAGGAAAAACATGGCTGGCCTTTATTGAGTCTAGCTGTACAGTCTGATTAGTCCAGTATACAAGAATGGCTTGCACAGATGTTGTTAAAGGAGGCGTCCCACAGCCATGGTAAGGAAATCATCATAGCTGAGTCTAGCATTACCCGATCTTTCAGTATCCTTATCCCTAAATGCTTCCGTCATACTTTGCAGTTTGGTGCAAACCTGTATAAAGTGGTCGAGCTGCAAAGTTGGGTTTGCAGACCGTTGAACGTAGTGGGACATTATATGTTGCACAAACTGTGGGCTGAGTTTGTATCCCATCTGCATGAGGGCTAAGGATAAAACAGAGGAAGATAGTTAGAGAGAATATCACTTAAATAAGGGAACAATAAGAGAATTACTAACAATAAGAGACAAGCATTAAGACCATGGATAAGATTTCCTAAAATGTGTGAATATTACCAAAAACAGCAGCATTCAGGATTTTCCTAGGTTTTAGATTGATAAGCGTTGCTTCTCAATAAACGTGCTACAATGGCAAGACTTGAGGCATGCAAAGAGGGCTATAAACAGCCAACTTGTAATTATTGTGTGGTAAGGCCTGGTCAATGCACTATTAACATAGAAAACCAAAGACATTTACCCAAACAGAAAATAACAGAGAAACCAGCTACTGGACATATTAATCATAATGTTGCAGGGATAAATCCTCTGCTTTATTATGCAAATTTTACTCAGTAGTTTCCAACATACTCTTCTAACAAGCAGAAGTGCAGTTTCAGGTTACTGTATGAAGACAAGTGACTAACATACCTACATTACAAAAATCTATCAAACAATGTCAAAACAGGCAGAGAGTTTCCACAACAATGCTCTATTTACCTTGGTACAATTCTGCATGGCTGATAGAGCCAGACCTATCACGATCATACTGCTGGAAGAGGTTCCTCCACTGCTGGAGGTAGGTCCACAGGCCAGAAAACCCATGAAGATCGATCCGCCCAGTGTGACTTCTGTCAAACATATCTACAAAAAAAGCAAACATGTTTCTACTCAATATGGTATGTAAAACAGCTAGTCAAATTCTTATATACATAATAGAGGAGCATTTTCAGCATGTGATCCACATGATGCTGTCCGCAGCGCACCTTCCATGCTCCAGATACTGGCTACCACAATTCCTTCTCCCCAACCAACCTAAACTACACTAGGAGGGGATTTCATTTAAACAATTGGGGCTGGGTTTGGGTTTACTTGTGCAGTCAGTGGTCACTAATCCGCACAAGTGACTTAAGCCAAAGGTCTAGCAACGTAAGCAATGCTAGCCCCTGCCTTCTTGCACACGAGAAAGGGGAGTGACTGGTATCTATGGTAACTCAGTTCGTGCAGAGACCTTGATCTGGTCCCGGGTCCCATTTTCTAATCTCCATGATGTCGAGTTATAATATAGAAATCATAGCTAAGTATGCCAATTCTAATTGGCAACCATAAATGAAACATATATATATACAAAAGAAGAGTGTGGTGTGGTAATATTACACATTCATATGAACTTCACACAATGTGAAGCAACAGGAAATGGAAATAGCAAGAACACTGTTCTCAAAAAATATTATAGTAAAATGTGCATTATACACATGATGTAAAATATGCACTTTTAACCTAAGTTACTGCAGTTGAAATAAAATAAAATGTGTAGGAGTAACTGTTAGCTGTTAAGAACATCATGGAGATCCTAATACACTAATTTGGTCAGTTATCAAACCTTCAAGATTGTAATGCAAACTGTGTTCTTTTCTTTGCTTTTCTATATTTTTTTTCAATATGATTTCCAAGCTTTTTAAAATCTCTTTAAACTTTATCAGCTTCTGAAGCTTTTTTGCAGAGATGTAGGGAGTTTGATATATGTTTTATGAAATCATATTTCCATAAAAATAACACATTTCAGAATATAATGCTAATTATTATAAAGAATTACTGTAATACTAATGTAATAAAAGACATATAATAATGATAATGGACCGGATCTAGACTAAAGCAATTCCAGCATTTGGTTAATTGTATAGTAAAGAGTGTGGTAAACCGCATTTTGCAGATTCTTTTTATGGATGGGGGAAGACCACTAAAGTTTTCTGCATAAATAAAGGGTTGTGGAGAGACCTTAATAGTACGTAAGTCTACTGTATTATTTGCATCCATTCCCCTCTCTACGTAATATTGTGATGCTTAGTAGCGCTAAACAAAGCACATGCACACTTCACCTAGGGTTTAGAAAATGTGTTGATTACCACCATCTGTATCAGGTCCAATATGACTAGTTACATTAGGAAAATGTTTCATGTAGCTGGAAAACGTAACTGGCAAAACAAAGTGAGCATGAGTTCAATAAACGTTTTTTATCATTTGAAACACAAAAACTTACTCATCATCATGATACATGTTTCATCGTTAAATGTTGACCAGTTTGAATTGACCAATGCTTGTTTTAGTTCTTTTAAAGTGATATAACCACTTCTGTCAGTGTCAACAGTTTGAAACCAAGAGAAAGCTTCTGGGTCTACTCCTGGGGGAATATTACCTGTAGGAAACAACAGACCATTGCAAATGTTATGATATACTCATAATATTGGTGCACTGGTAAATACTCAATTAACTGGTTGCTTCAAACTTACCAGGAGGCCCTCTTTGTCCATACTGGCTTTGTTGCCCTTGTTGATGACCCCAATAAGGGTTGGCTCCTGGTGTCTGATAAGGTCCACCTGGTGCACTGGCTCCATATGTTCCTCCTGGACCTCCTGGTGCAGTACCACCTGGAACTGGCTGTCCATAGCCATTACCGGAAGGTTGGGGTGGTCCATATGGTGCTCCAGGTGCAGGACCCCCATATTGAGGTTGGCCAGGATGACCACCATACTGTTGTCCTGCATAATAACCACCAGGAGGCGCACCAGGTGTTTGCCCAGCAGCGCCATGATATCCCTGTAACAACAATACAATTGCAGTATAGAAATTAAATACTTCCCAACCAAAGTAAAATATAACATGTATAATTTGCCTTAATCATCTAATTAACAATATCAGGGTTATGGAAAGGATCTTGAGAGAGAAGTATGATCGTGTTTTAGGATAATCACTGATTTTGCACAGCAAAACATCTCAAGTGTTAAACAACACCATTTTCTCTGTATACCAGTCTGTGTGCCTAAGACTGATAATATTGTGGTACACCAATTCAGAATATTAAGGTCATGCGACTTACCTCAATTACACAATCTACACAAAACTGTGGTTGGTCAAATGAATTTACAGGTTAATCCTAATAGGACTATGAAAGACAGTGGTAATCCTTCAGCTGTTTGTATTAAGTCTCGACACATAATATATGACACTATGGCCTAAATTTACTAAGCAGTGAGACTAAAAAAAGTGGGGATGTTGCCCATAGCAACCAATCATATTCAAGATCATTTTGTATACTGGAGAATGTGAACTTGAATCTGATTGGTTGCTATGGGCAACATCCCCTGCAATCTCACTGCTTAGTGAATTTATATAGGCACTTTCACCATGTAGAGTTAAGACCACCACAGCAGAAAAGTCAGAAATTGGTAGGTGGATCGAATGCCTAACAAGTCATAGATAATAGAAGCGTACTATCATTTCCATCTTTTTAAATCTGTCTTCTCTCATAAAACTACTCACAAAGGGGAGGGAGAGGGGAGGGAGAGGGGAGGGAGAGGGGAGGGTCTGTAGTTACAGGGGGAGGGAGAGGGGAGGGTGTGTAGTTACAGGGGGGGGGGAGGGGGGGGGGGGGGGGGGGGGGGGAGGGGGGGGGGGGGGGGGGGGGGGGGGGGGGGGGGGGGGGGGGGGGGGGGGGGGGGGGGGGTTGGGGGGGTGGAGGGGGAGGGAGAGGGGAGGGTCTGTAGTTACAGGGGGAGGGAGAGGGGAGGGAGCTCTCTTTAGCGGAGTTATGGAGCATGATGTAGTTAGCAGATAATCTCTACAGTACTCCTCTGAACTTTGTCTACTCTGTGTAATGTACATTCTTCCCTCTCTGCCTTCATATGGCAAGTTGAAGTATGTGTGCTAATATATATATATATATATATATATATATATATATATATATATATATAGTATATCACATAAATCATTAGGTTGATTTGTAGAGTGAAAAGTTTACTCATAGACATGCTTAACAGTACCAGGGATAGCTGCTGTAAGATAATGTCATTGTAAACACATTGCTGAAAATAATTATTTCAATTATTACCTATACATAATTATGTATATATTAATATTACCCATACATTCTTCTATCATTATCAGAGTGTAGTATTGTTACAATACGGCTTTTGTAGTATTCTTCCACCCCTCCCTAACAGTCACACTGCCATTAGTCATTTACATTGACTCATAACCACTGATCCCATCCAGACATGTGTGCCAGTCCCCCCCCGAGCCCTCTCACCTGGCCGTAGTGGTAGCTCGCCATTACAATTGTCCTGGTTGCTATCCCTAGTGTTGGTAGCTGAGTGACAGATTACGAAAGAGCTATTAGGAAGTGGCCGATGAAGTACGTCTCTCACTGACTGTTGGGCACCTCTGTAAAAATCACCAAAGTACAGTATAGTAACCTTTATGTCCCCACTTCAGGCGCCATTTTCGTAGAGTCCAATGTTCATGTTCCTCAGTACAAACCGGTCTCCAGGAAAATGGCTTCCTGGACTGTTTTCCATAGGCCTTTGCGGCGCATTGATTTCTGTTTGTGCGACCTCGGCTAGGCGGAGGCATTTGGGCCCTCTAGTGGAAGCTGGCAGGAGGCATGGGATGTGCGGCGGATGTTGTCATAGCTCCCGGATGCTGGCTTCCTCGCACGAGTTGCACCGTGTGTGGAGACATAGTTGTTTCCAGCGTTCTCCGCTGCTCGGGAATAAGCCGCCAACATGGTGCGGAAGCTGAAGTTCCACGAGCAGAAGCTGCTGAAGAAGGTGGACTTCATCAACTGGGAGGTGGACAACAACATCCACGAGGTGAGGGTGCTGAGGAGGTTCCACCTGGACCGGCGTGAGGACTACACCATATACAACAAGCTGAGCNGGAACGTCCGGGACCTGGCCCACAAGATCACCGAGCTGGACGAGAAGGACTCGTTCCGGGCGCGGAGCACGGCCAGGCTGCTGGAGAAGCTCTACACCATGGGCCTGATCCCCACCAGACAGAACCTGCAGCTGTGCGACAAGGTCACCGCCTCATCCTTCTGCAAGAGGCGCCTGCCGTCCATAGTGGTGAAGCTGCGGATGGCGCAGAACCTGAAGACCGCCATCACGTTCATAGAGCAGGGCCATATCCGTGTGGGGCCCGAGGTCATAACGGACCCAGCCTTCCTGGTCACCAGGAACATGGAGGACTTCGTCACATGGGTGGACTCCTCGAAGATCAAGAAGCATGTTATGGAATACAACGAGGAGAGGGATGACTTTGATCTGGGCGTGTAGAGCATACTCCATGTCACAACACTTTCCAACAGCACCACAATGCTCTCATGTATAGTGCACTGTCCAAAAAGTGTAACCAATTCTGTTACATTGAGACATATTGTATTTACTCAGTGAGTTTCATTATAATAAACAAAGCTACATTTGTATGAAACGTCATCTGGACTACCTGAATGTATTAAATGTACATGCATATCATTACTGCTAGGTATGATGTGCCTCATTGAGATCTGGATGCCCAAAGACAACTTGGTTCATAGACTGAAGCTGTGTACACACCTATTCAATCATATGATTATATAGCAAGTGCACACTACCATGATCTTGATTTTTGTGACAAACGGTTAATATGGTTTTATGAATGTCTTATAAATCACAATCACCTATGGATGTAGAGCAGCCTGTCTGACTCTGTAGTGTAGGCCGATAACTGTACATTATAAAGCTGGCCCATTCACTTCAACAACAATTGTTGTAATGTAATTTGTGCCGATAAACAGCCGCAAAAGACACCATTCAGTAGAATCATCATTGTTCTAGTAAGTGCCAACCAGCTGTCTCCCCTCCGCAGCAGCAGAGGAAAAAGCTATCTCTTCCCTCTGCTGAAGCCTGGTACATAACCAAACACCGGTACAGCCTTCAGCTGAGGGGAGAGGAATTTCTTTTCTGAATGACGGGTGACTGAATGGTGGGATACCTATCAATAAGAAACTAACTTCCCCCCATACTCGCCTGTATGGTGGTGGATGACTGCAGTATATTCACTGCTGCAGAACACAATACACTGATTAACATATAAATGCTTGGGCAAGATCTAAAACTTGGATCGATGAAGTATATATGTGTGTATATATATATATATATATATATATATATATATATATATATATAATTTGCTCAGGATAAAGGAGATGCTTCATGGTGTGTTAATGTTTTATTGCAATAAGAGTGGTAATTTAAAGTTGGTAAAAAGACTAATATCATAACAATTCTTTATTTAATAGCTTCGGGAGTGAAAAACGCTCCAGCCGGTGTTACTTCAACAGACCGGGTGCAATTTTGGAAGAAGACAACCAGGGAAGCTCTTCTACACGTTTTGTAGAAAATCTCCATAATAGTTTCCTATCGTCATCATTTGAATCTACATTCTATAAAGCCCTTTAAATATTATAAGCGGTACACTACCAATCCATAAATATTTCCTATTATAATCAGAACCAAGTGTACTCAATCTATTATGTACAAACAATAATTAGTAAGACTCAACAATTGTCACTCCCTATCAAGGGTTAAATTACTTCTTCAATTGACACAAAATGACATATCTAGTAGTCAGCAGCCGCAGTAAAGAATATATAAATACAGGAATGTGTGTGGAGTGTTATTCACAAAAGAAAAATATGATGCTTTAAGTAAAAACGTATATAGTCCCACATTTACAGTTCAGGGATTTGGTATGAAGCCACTCCCTTCAACAGGACGGTCATCTAAAGACTGGAACTATATACATTTTACTAAAAGCATCGTATTTTGCTTTTGTGAATAACACTCCACACACGTTTCTGTATTTATATATTCTTTACTGCGGCTGCTGACTACTACATATGTATGTGTATGTGTCAGTTTGTAGTGTTGCATGAAATGTATAGTGCTCCCTAAGGTTATAATACCCTAGTAGTCCTTATCGTACACATCATACACAGGCTGAGTGAAAGGTATAAGGGGCAGTAGTAATACAATGCAGGACATCTTGCCTTCCCAATTCCTAATTTTTCAAGTGGTCTCATCACAGGAGCTATCCATATGAATGTAATGTTCTCAACCTCTTTATTAGACCCATATGAAGACAGGAGAAATCATATTTAGAAGTGTTAAAGATGGTTTTCAAATATTCTGTACTTCGTGGAACCTAATAGGTATCCAAAAACTTCCACATCATATAATGATTACAGTTATGTATTTATAAAATGACACGAGAAGAGCATACAAGACATAGGTTTCTAATATTTGAAGACAGATATAAAGGATGGCACATTAGTGGATCAGGGTTTAATCAGATCTTAACACGTTGACCTATAGCACTTCATATTAGGAAAGAAGCTAATTCAACTCCTTCGTTTGACCCTTTTGGGGCTATAGAATTTATGGATATAATCCAGAAATTTGCTAAATGTAACCTATTACCTCCTCTTGGGGCTGATCCAGAATTGCGCATTGCAGACGAATTTGCGTATTTTGGCTTGGTCTTTTTGCTCTGCGCAAGTGCACGCATAGAGAAATTGGCTGCTATTGATGCGCACATTAGCGACTGCGTCCCTCTGCATTGCGATTATTCAACATCTCCGTCTTTTTGCTTGCACCTGGTTAGGGATGGTGCAACTGGTATTTTTGCACTACTTTGCCTCTTTTAAATAGCTGCAGGAAGTCTTCCCTGGCCTGCACTTTGCTTTTGTGCTACGCTACACGTTTGTGTGTCACTGGCGTGCATATTTTGTAAGCCATTTAGATCAGTGTTGTAAATGTTAAGAAAATGTAAAAACATTTAAATACTGCACACAAACACAACACAAACAAAAAATAGAATAAGGCAGGAGAAACACACAAGTAAAAATAAATACACACACACACATATATATATATATATATACACACACACAAACAAAAATGTGTTGCACAGCACATCCATGCAGAAACTGCGCTAAAACTCTGGATCTTATCTCTTATGTCTATTGGCGCAGTATGTCTATATGTCTTCTTCATTGTCATTTAAAGGTAAGGGGTAAGAAGAAAGTAAGGGTTAACAGGTTGTAAAGGTCTCCCAGGCAGGTGTTGGTGAATTTTAGCCTGGAACTTCACTTGACTGTTTTATGCTTCTCATCTTTTTTCATTCATCTAGTTCCCTCTTATTCTTTCATTCTGTTTATGTATGGTCTGAAGGTGGGTACAAAATCGTGACTCATTGTGGTATCTGTATCATTAGATTGACAATTATAAATATTGTAAAAAATTAAATAAAGTCTTTCCAGTAATACAGGTATTATTTTAGGTAAATTTTAGGTGGGGTTCAAATAAACTGATTCTATGTCCCACATCTCCACCCAAGCCCCACCCATTTCCACAGGTGAGTGTGACAAAATGTAATTATTTATAAAAAACCCTTAATGCCTACCACAATGTATCCCCCTGTATTGTGCATGGTGTATCCCCCTGTATTGTCCATGGAGTATCCCCCTGTATTGTGCATGGTGTATCCCCCTGTATTGTGCATGGTGTATCCCCCTGTATTGTGCATGGTGTATCCCCCTGTATTGTGCATGGTGAATCCCCCTGTATTGTGCATGGTGAATCCCCCTGTATTGGGCATGGTGTATCCCCCTGTATTGGGCATGGTGAATCCCCCTGTATTGTGCATGGTG
>JABWIB010004492.1:26203-41136 GCA_016617825.1 Platyplectrum ornatum
TATAGAATGATAAAACAAGGGGCTACTGCTTCACTTATCCGTCTCTTGATGGTAGGAGTCGCCCAGCGTCCCAGACAGCCTCCGGACAGTACGGTAAGAGCTCTTGAAAGATGTTTGGAGCTGGATCAGCAGACAAAAGCCCCGCCTCCAACGCGTTTCATCATCGACTTTGTCAGGGAGTTCCTAATAGATGGTTTTTGTTCATATTTCCATATATGCATATATATATAAAAAGTAACAAGGATTGTTAATTTTTGGTTGAGAATCTAATTGTTGGAATGCTATTGCTGGAGGAGTAAGTCAGCTGAGGTTGTCACAGGCTGCCGAGGTTGTGGGTTTTTGTGCTTGGCTCTAGATAAGGTATATTGCTCATGGAACTTTCTATGGCTCACNTTTATGTTCTTTGATCTAATAAGACTAGTATTTATAGTTACCACTAAATCAGGTTAAGCTTTGCATTCCTACCAACCTATTTGGCTCAGTATGTTCCTCTTAACACTCAAAAGGATTTGGTTTCGTCTACTTGTTACCAAAATGTGTCCATGACGCCTTACATTCACGGCTACAACGAAGAGCAATGTCGGCCACATCTGTTATGAGGCTAATGGTCCATTTTTGAGTGCAAGAGATAACGTGCATAAACAGAGGAATGTGAGCATTAAGAGATCATGTGTAAGCATGAAGAAACGGGCATCAATACTGTACAAAAGATAAGACCATTACAGTAAAACCATTTCATGTATTTGTGCGTTCAGCGGGTACACTTAATTAGGANTTCCTACAGATGTTTCCTCTAACATGTTCTTTACTAACGTCTCCTATTTCATCCGATAAAGAATTGTTCTTGCTCTGAGAAATNAAAATGTGTCCTATGGAAGAAGGGTTTCTTTTCACAATCAAAAATTATGCAGGTTTTGAGTGTGTTACACAAACTTTGCACGCAATATATATTTTCTCATTCAAACTGTGATTAAAACGCATTGTCCAAGGGAAACGGAAGACAAAGCGGACACTGGTATTAACTAATTATATATAATCATTAAGCATATTGCATATCCTCATACAATCTCTCAATTAATATACTAGTTTAATACAGAGGACCTCAGATAGGGTTACTGTAAAGAGATAGTATATGCTTCTGTTGATTTATGTTACTGAGGTTGATGGTAAAGGTTCACTGGGTTAGTCTTCTGAACACCCGTCTGTCGCGTACACCTCACNTGCCGCGTATTGTGGAGTGTACTTTACTTTGAAAATGCAATGTAGCTGCTATACACACACTCACTTTTTAGTGTTATATATTTTTCTAAATAGTGCTTGTTAGAACTTTTATTTACTAAATCTCACAAATCATCACAGGAATAAAACGGACTATGGAAACAGTCTCCAGTTTATTTCCTTTTCCAACTTAAGGTTGCTCAATACAATGGATCTGAATGGATCCAGACAGACGATTTAAGCACACAGCTTGCATACGCGGACTGTGCACTGCACATGCCCAGAACAGGGACTTTGGAATTGGTATGGATGTTTTCTGTNATGGGTGACTTACCTGAGTGCATACAGAGTTAGGTATGGTTGGTGAGTGAGTGGTCATTTAAATTGTGTGTGGACTGGGATAAGGGCTTGTCGTACAGAACGTGTTCCATACATAGGGATGTGTGTGTCTGAATAAACAACTGACCTAAATTCCATATGTGCCAGGGAGTGCGTCAGAAGTTACAATCCCAACATACAATCAACCTATGAAAGACTATAGAAGAATTTAAGAAGACTATAGTTGCCATTGTCTTCAAGACTTTTGAAAACATAAATGTTCTGTCCTTGGTGTGCATTACTTGCTAGCATTAATATCGCTATCTGAAGGATTAGATATTTTATTGTGGTAGGGCGACTGGTGGTAAAACTAGGAAATTGAATATAAATGTAAAATAAAATGCTGTTAAAATACAGTTACATGCAGTTAAATTATCAAGCCATAGCTCAGCACAAGCAAAATATGGAAACAAATGAAAAAAAAAATTGCATGTTCACATGTGCTGTACTGTANTGTTGTGAGCCAGTGAATGCAGGTGCACGTTGATGAACTTACCAGTGATATGTAAGGAGAGAAAAAAAATGCTGTAATATTACTTACTGCTGTGGTAATGTTTTAAATGCAAATAAGTGAAAGTTTTACACTGTCTTCATGGCTCCAAAGTGCACAATGATTTATGGATGAAAAAAATAGCACAATATACGATAATATAAAAAACTGGGATTGAAAAAAATGACACCAAAAATATCACCAAGATTCATGTACAAGAATAATCTGCTATAGGGAGTAGAGCAATTAGACATCATAGCAAGGTACAGGTTCACTTGTTATTTTCTAATCATGTCTGATTATTTGCGGTTCATTTTTCCTCACTTAGAACTTCTTGCGTATGTATCCAAGTAGACATACCATCATGTTCATACATGGCAATCTGACCATGCCTCCAGCCTCCCACCACTCACTATGTCCAGGTATACTTTATTATGCCCTCATTAAAGTTCATCTATATATGAACTCCTGCATTATTCATGTTAATGTACAATGCAGTAACAAATTGCCAGTACATGCAACTGCAATGATTGTAACTGCAATTGCTATACTCCGTCAAAAGTGATCGTATTGCATGAGGTCAGTGATGAATTATGTATTTTACTCTGACTTAACAAACTTTAAAGTAACCTGGATGTACGGCTCCAGGGGGATAGAGACCTCTCAGAGGCATGAATGGCAAACACAATAATATGCATTAATGACTAATGAGTAAATGTAGTTCACCCAAGATTACCATGCAAAAAGAAAAGGTCTGCAGGGCTAGTATAATGGCATGTGCACCTAGGTGCAGACACGCATGCATTGGGAGTGGCATTTATATGTTACAAGGCAGGTGTAGATAACAGAGAGAACTTTAATTATTTCATTGAGCAGTTTTAAACCTTCTAGGAATTGCCATCGGTTTGGTGGGTTTTACCATTTGTTTTTCTAGTCTACATAAAATGAATGGTGGCCATATAGAGAATGAACAGCGCTTCCACTAGGGAAGTTGAGCCAGCACAAAAAGACCCTCAAAAGATACAGCCAGCATGGAGTCTACTTGAGTACTTGAGCTCTTTACCTAAAATGCAGATTGTGGAATAGTATTATGAATTGTTCTTGAAGAACTACAGGTCCCAGCATGGTTTGAGTTGCCCTTTTTGGAATTTAGCAACATTCGCACACCAGGGGATATATTTACTAAGCGGCGAGTTTGCAGTGAGATTGGAAAGTGGGGATGTTGCCCATAGCAACCAATCAGATTCAAGCTCTGTTTCATTTTACACACTGGAGAATGTGAGCTTGAATCTGATTGGTTGCCATGGGCAACATCCCCACTTTCCAATCTCACTGCAAAATCGCCGCTTAGTAAATATACCTCCAGGTTTTTAATTAAGCTTCTTATAAATTTTAATTAATTTGTGTATTCATGAATTTCCTTAATCACTCAGAATTGTACCTTTTTATATCACAATAGCATTGGTGTACGTGCCAAAAACATGTCAGATGAAGTGCTCTCCTCAGCAGACGCTTTGAAGCACGGTGTCTAAAAATATCCCAAATAAAAAGTAACACTCGCTGTAGTTTCCCGGATCATTAAACGGTTTAGCAGGTTTCATAGCTCTTCATAATACGGTGCGGTTATAACCCTCCCTGTGAATGGCACACTAGAGAGGTAGTTAAGTGAAAGTATTATGCATGTATGTCTTACTGTGTATAATACACTCTGCTGGCAATATTATTAAGTCAGGCTGTCCCACCAACAGTGGGACAGGTGAAAATATATGATTTAAAACTTTGATATATAATTTTTATTATTTCTAATTAATTTCAATGTCGAATCTAAAATTAATCTAGTTACACGTACTTTGCTTCCCTGTATATGTCTTACAAATTTGCGCAACGAAAAATGTAAATGTATTAATTTTCTCCTCTGCTTTACTGGCTATTACTATAGTTATTGAAGAACACATATGGTAGGTGGACAATAAACTTTTCAGTCTTTTATTGGTTGATTACTTATTACTGATATCAGTGTGAAGAACAAGACAACAATTTAAAATCTATATTTATTATTAACTAAAGTCTAGGTTCTATTTATTATGTGGTATTGTTAATCCTATAGTCCTCTTTAGTATCATTAGCAGTCATATGGCCATCTTTTTATTAAAATGTCATTGCATACAAGCATGGATCAAGTACTCCACCTGCATAGAGTAACCTTCTTATCTGTCCTTGGTCCGCTCCAGTACTTTACTGTACCTGACCAATGCCACCTCACTTTTTTTGGTATAACGTTTAAAAATATGTAAAAATATATAATAACCACAATTTAATAAAGCACATGCACTTTTTAATAATTTGCAGTATGGATCTGGAAGGGGCGATCTACATTAAACTGACAGTGCAAGGCAATTAAATAGTGCAGTAAGGTCTTGATATGCACTATAGACACTTCATACAGTGTACACCAACTGAAAAGTTGGAGCGTAAGAGAGATTTGCAGACTGTCCTGGGATACTAGGAGAAATGACTGAAATTCAGGAGTCAGCAACCATGCCAGTTTCCACCATGGGAAAGTTAATTGTGTTAAAAAAATAACTAATAGTTGTAGATATATTTAATTATATCGTTTGTTATTTGTTTCAATATTTTAATATGAATATAATAATTGTATGTACGTTAAATGTATGAATTTCTGTGAAACTCTCATTTAGTGCTTCTTTAGTAATTCGTCTTCTATTTTTTTTTCCATTTGAGATCGTGTCAATAGGGATATAACATGGAGATGAAACACACTAGATTCCTATCACGCCCATCCAATTATTTCCTGTTTGAAGTTTACGACGACAACAACTTGTATGACAGAATTATCACAGCATTACACTGTTCCGGTTAAGAGAATAGTTTAATGAGCTATAAAGGACAGGATCTTTATATGCCCCAGGATTCGTGGGGAGAGGCCATGACCCAGAATTTTTCCCTGCTGGAGCCTCTTGTTTTAATGTCAGCGGTTCTTGGTAAAAATGTATCCCATTAATGGAAATCCTGATTTATGGTGTGTTTCCTTATACAAGAAAGCAAGATGTTCATAAAATAAGAATTGCTTCCATATGAGCAGAGCGAACCCTAAAACCATTTTATAACACAGACTGCACCAAATCCACGTTCCTGTGGACATTTTGTTTCAATATTTTGTTTGGATCTCAATGTATATTTTCCTGCAGTTTTCTTTTCCGTTTTTAGTTCAAAGAGTTGTCATACAGAGACAGGAGGAAAGTGTAATGTTTTCTGTCTCGGCAGGGGTGTTTGCTAGAATATGTTGAGGTGCGAACTGATGGGGTACAGCACCCCCGTTTCCGGTCCCCGCAGTGTCCTCCCGCAGAGGATTTCAGTGTTGTTCTACTCCTTGACGTCAGCAGGATATCTATGTATATGTTGTGGGAAGATAAAGAGGTATAGGTGTAAAGGAAGTGTATGGGGAGAGGGATTCCTTTGTACCTCCAAAAGATATATGTAATTGGTCACAATGATAATATATAATAACAAAATAATGTTCATGGTAGAATGAAAATATACTAATCTTGATATTTCCTGTAAAAGAATGGACTGTTATCATGATAAATGTTTCTGGCAACAATGGATTTATCAACAGTGAAGACTTAATTAACAAATGACGTCATATTTATGTGTGATATAGTTACATTTGTGTGGGATTTGTTTGTAACATTTCTGTATTCACTCAGGCCATGTGTCGAATGTGTATATTGTATAATTTGGAGCTTTAAATTAAATGCTTTTACTCATGAGAGGTGTTTTAATATGATTAAACAATTCATGATATAGAATCTGTATTGTGAACCATTCAGCAGTGAGGAACNTGTTCCATTAAATCTTTTTCCTCTACAGATGTCTGTTTGATGTCCATTTAGGAAACCTATTTTGCTTTATGTAAATAGTGCTTATTCCTGCTCTGTCCATACTATCCCCAAATGCTGGACTTACCATCAATTGATAATAAATATATGTGTGTTTGGGGAGTAAAGCAGTCTGGTCTGATCCTACAGCTACTGTAGCACAAATGGAAACAGGAANGTGTCAGAAGACTCGAGACATCGAGAGCTCCAATATAGTGATAGTAAAATGCAGCCTCTTCTAATTATCTTTGCATTCCCATCATGTGGACGGCTGAGGCATATGCATNGCGTACCTGGGGAGTGCAAGAGGGCAGCATGACAGAGTTCAAGGTAACGTGACCTCCAAATTCTTCAGATCTTAATTCAATTAAATTCAGCATTCGTGGGATGTATTTGAAAAACTTGTCTGAGCTATGGAGGCCCCGTTTTCCAATATACAGGATGACATCCCTTTTATATTTAGATCCTCCTACTGTTTCCAGATCACTGTCTGATCTTTTCTTTCATTTCTACTATTCTATCTCTACTTTCATCTCTTTTCCTACTAGATCATTAGTGCATATTATTCAGGGCTCGAAGTGGGGGGGTATACGGGGGTATGATATACCGGCACTTCACCCACTGTAAAATCTCCATTGACTTCCATTATTTTCTGTGTTTCCATGCCACTACTTCTGAATGTCCATACCCCCACTTCTAAATTTTCGACCACTGATATCATTTATAAAAATAGTTTCTGAAGAACAGAGGAAAAGCAAGAAATGTTGGTGTTGACCATTTAAGGACCATCTAAAAATAAGTCATTTGCATTACCATTCCTTGAATTCATACCAAGGGGTCCAATCTACCTGGTATTTCTGGGAAAAATCTCAAATCATTATTATCTTTATATTATTATCTAAACCAAGGATAGGCAAAGTGCAGCTCTCCAGTGGGGAAATTTACTAAGGGACAAGTTGTCCTTGGATTTAATCTCTATGCTTTCTGATGCTTTCTGCCGTGAGTTAACTTTCAGTTGAAACGTAGAGTTAGGGGTGAGTTATAATGTGGTATTTTCCAGCGGCGAGTCATCTTGAGTTTACGTGGTGATCTCGCTGTGAGAAGGAGTCATCTCACAGTGGGTCACATCAACAACCAGTCTAAAACCCACACATTTCCTGATTGCAGCCATAGCTAGCTTATAACTAGGCAAAAGTAGGCATATTTTAGTATTTCTAGATTATTCAATTGAGAAGGTTAAATAGATTTATGAATGGGATTTTATTTTATAGTATTATTATTATTACTTTAGTATAGTATTATTATAGCATAATATTACAGTGATTGTTGTTATATTAATTGTTTTACTTTTGTCATTTTATTTTTTGTCATTTCTTTTTAAATCACATTTCCACAATTTACAGTATTTTGTTTGTGTGAGGTGTGAGGCGTGAGCATTTGTAATTTAGTGTAGTTTTAGTTTGTACTTGTTTTTATATTTATTTACAGATGCTTTTCTGTAAGGAGAATGCATTTTGAGGTGGTCCAAATCCCATGGGAAAGCCACCTTTTTGTTAAACTACATGTCCCAGCATGCTTTATTTTACCCTGGGTAACAGGGTATGTAAAAGCAACGTTGATACAGCGGCCTGTTTACAAACGGGGTTAATAATAAACTAAAGAAAAAGCTGAGAGGGAGAAAGGAAACTTAAAAAGAAGAAAGAAACCAAATTAAACAAAACATCAGTGAGAAAACCATAGGAAGAACATGCACTTTCACACAAACTGACAGACAAGTCTTCAGTTCGACAGCATTATATAAGTGTATAACTCCAATTTCAAATTAGATATGATCTTGTACCCTCAAACAGTTCAAAGATATGTTCCTGTTGGGAGGAGGGAAGACTATATAGAGACCACATTTATGATAAAATCCAGACACCCCACGGTCAGCATCAGGTAAAGTGGAGCAGGTTCATTTCTAAAGGGTAACCCTTTTGGCAATGGTAAATAAACCCTTAGTAATGGGAGATGTCCCAAGATGGACCAACTCTGTATGACTTAACTGATAGCCTGCACCAATATTTATAAGCGCCGACAGCATGTTAGAACCAGAGCTTATCAGTTATAGGTCCAGGCTATCGGATGAGTCATACAGCACCAGTCCATTTATTTGCAAGACATCTTTGGCAGCTGTTTAATGTTTATACGTGGCAGGCCAGCATGTATTTTTTTTATTTATCTATATTTTTGAAGAGGGAGGTTTAAGAGTATTAGACAATTCCTTTACAGTTAACAAAATCACCTCCCAACCACCTCTTTTACATTTTGTGGGTTTGATGGTTTTGCAATGCACTGCATAGTAATTGTAGCAGTTTCTTTGTTCATTAATTTTATTTGAAAGNTTTTTTTTGGTAGATGAATGTTTCTAATGGATTCAAGCACTTGTATCTCTACAGATGACTTCTGTTTTCTGTATGGAAATATAACTTACTTTTAGTCATTATAGCACAGATTTATGTTTTGTGAAAATGGTGCACCCTTGTGGTCATATATATACTTTACAAGCCATCTTAGTCATTGGGATGAGTCCTATAATGAGCACACATGATACAACTCATCGAGTTTGAAAACTATCTAGCCTGGATGCTGAACGTTTTTTATTTGTTTATATGTTTTGAAACGCTATCAATGCTGTCATTTTACTTAGCAGATACGACCATTGTATTGCTGATCCTATAAGCACAGTGCTGTGTAAAGGATTGTAAAGGTTTGGGAAGTTTTATACAACACACAATTTTTATTTTTTTTTTACTATCCAACAGTTTTGTCAGGAGCTAGGAAAATATGCAAGACTACTTTGCAATGACCATTAATTTCATAAATTATGTTGTATAAAAATCCAGTAATACTAAATCCTCTAATGCATTTGGGGTCCAAGGATATAGCATAATGGACCCATCACCATTTTTGTTTCTTTATTTGTGTATAGTAATGTGTATTAAAATTATGCTGAAGGTTAGTTATTTTCTAGTGTACACTATGCCTTTTGTCTTAGTTAGGGGTTACTCTGTTCTAATAAAATCAATATAAAATATAGTATATAATTATATTTTNTTAACATTGTTTATTTAACCAAACTATAAAACTTAAAATACCTTTTTTGTTTTAACATTCGGTCCCGTAATACGACCCATGATAAATTATTACTTAGAACGGTCCATTATATTCTGCATCACATATGTGAAGAATTACTGGGGATTTCCAGGTACAATTTATCTGAAGTTAACTTGTAGTGCTAGGAGCACGTTCTTGTGACTACATTACTAAAGCTGAGGTGGGATAGTTTTACATGCAGGGAGCCTGGGAAAAATATCAGATATGCGGAGGCTGTATGCAACGAAATTAAGCTCGGTAGTACGATGAAAACCATTTTTAATTTGAACATATAGAAAGATTTTATGTACTGGAGTTGACATCCTATTTAAAACAGGTCTCTTTGTTGACTAAGTTTTAAATACTCAATGGTAATGTAAAAATACAGATATTTCATCCGTGACTAATACTACTTTCACTAGTGCTGCTAGTATTCTATACGCGTTGACACACACATGCCATCCGAGCTTGCAGATCTAGCAAAGACTGTATAAGCACATGCACCTACATCACCACCACATTCTCACCTAAGAATAGTGTAAGGGTCTAGGTATGTGTTGTATTTATGTTTGCTTACGAGTGTCGCACCTGTGTATTTGCCAAGCAGCCACTCCTTCACACATGGTCAGATATTTCAGAATTTGAAAACCATCTTGCGTAAGGGGTATTTAATTGCTTCAGTATTCCCTGGCAAGAGTTTTAACGATTAACTTAAATATTTGGCTCATTCATGCTCAGTGGAACTTAAAGATAAAGCTTGGCTGTTCATGCCAACTAATAAAAAAAAATAATATAAAGGCTAAAAAAAAGCCATAAAGCTGAAATGGTGATATATATTTTGTAGCTGAATAGACTTCCTCATGTAAAAGCTTTGTGGTCAGCACCGGCTGCTAACAGGGACCAGAAGTAGACACATCAGAGCCCCGTAGCATGGGTGCCAGACACATCTGAGCCCTATAGCAGTGGTGTACTTCAGATTAAGCAGAAAAGTGATGTTGCCCAGAGCAACCAATTTTCATATTGTAAAATGTAAACCATAGCTAGATGATCTTAACTTTTCATTATCTTTCCTTTCTGTACTTGCCTTCCCATGCCCCCTGTGCGTACTACATGTACATACCCTCCCTGCTAATGCACCGCGTGGCCTTTACATTGGTTTGGATCCCCTGGATTCAGATGCATAAGGTTAGTAGATTTAAGTGCATATGCAATCCTGCATTCCTTTTACGCTGGCAGGATCCAGTCCTTTATCCCTAATTTACAAGGAGTTTTCAGTTCCTTGAAATCTACACTTGCAGAAAATAATCACAAGCAAATGTGCACGTTTAAGAGACATTCCACTGTCATTATAGAGGATAATTCATCATGAATTTTTTGTCATTTTGAATATAGCAATGAGCTTTAGAATAATCGTGCACACTACTGTTTTCAGATCTTTCAACAAGATGAAGTGAAGCATTCATGANAGTACCTTATGCCTTAATATAATGCACTGGACAGTGACATTGGGCACCATTTGACCCGAGACTAATCCTCAGGCACCTGTTTAATTGAGTAGGTGAAAGAGTAGACAGGGTCCAAGGACATGTTTGCTAAATGTCTGGTAAAGTTCAGCACCAATGTAATGGGGCAGAGGTAACGCAAATGCTTTGCGAGAGGAGTGTTTCTAGTCTTAAAAGTGACTAATGTTTAATCTGATTAACTGCTGTTGTGTCTTCTGAAAGTAAAGCACATAGACCCCTATTCTTCCAGAGTGATCTGAAATTTTAGCTGACTCATTCATACAAACAAGTTAAACTGGAACAATTAAAAAAAACATAAACATAAAAATAAGCTAAAAGAGACAAAAAGTCATAGAACTGTTTTCCATTTATTATCGCCGTCTTGAAATAGTAATTGTTTTATAGCTTTACCGCCATAGTATGTGCTGAATAGGCTTCCTCATGCTAAAGCTCTGTGGTCAGTGCAGACCTGGTGCCAGCGGCCATGGTTCGGAAGTGGACACAACCGGGACACAGCAGATATGTTTCATGGTTAACTCTTGGACCAATGGTGCTTGCAGTTTTCTTTGGCCTGCATGTAGACCGCTTAGTGCATCATGGGTGGACAGGCGGTTCACTGCTGCCCTCTGCTGGTTATCTGCTAGCGATTTATTGCAAGAGTCCTTAAGTGCAGAGTCCACTGTCTATAAAGGCCGTGCTAACTGCTGTCACTCCTGCCTGGAGTATATTCAATGAGTACAGCCTAGATGACTGTCTCAGCCGGCTGTGTAAGTAACCAAGGACCTTAATGCAATCCTCGCACAAAGGGAACCTAGGTTGAAGTTGCGGTANTGGACATGTGTAGTATAAATGGAGTGTAGAGTTCCCACCTGCTCCATGCAGAAATCTCATTTTATTGATATTTGGCCCTTGTAAGGAGTAAGCTCTGTCTTCCAAGTCTCAGTATATTTTATCATATCTGCATAATGACAAAATACCCCTTAATAATAATGTATTGTATATTGATATTTTGAATTAACAAATAATAATCACTCCCAGCTATTGTAACCAGATCTCCTTTCCCTTATATCCACTATTTTACTCCAGCACAATTAGTATTCTCCTAAACCGCCCCCATGCCCTTTTCCAACTCTCTGCATCTATGCACATTTTTTTTTTCCCAAGAAGCCATTTACTCCTTTATTACTACTGTATCTTAAAACTTCACTTTGTTTTCCCATTTCTCAATGTGACACAGGGGGAAATTAGGAAATGTGCTGCACATTGTTACCTGTGGCGCTGCCATGAAACAGAGTCCTCAGAACTTCAGACAAATACCCATGCAGCACAGCAGAGCAGGGCCTTAATTTACTAAGCAGGGGAACTGAAAAGTAGGGATGTTGCCCATAGCAACCAATCAAGTCCAAGCTCATATACTTCTGTATGTAAAATGAAACTGAGAGTCTGATTGGTTGCTATGGTTGCTATTTAGACCAAGATGTCCAAAGGTCTTTTTGGTGGCCCTTCATGTGGGGGGCCCTTCCAGTTGCCTCTGCCTTGCAGTTGGTCTGGATGACTAGGGGATGGATTGTGCTTGCCTGTTATGCAACAATATGCAATATTCCACAACTGTGTATAGCTTCAGAACCAAACTATGATTCACATCGGGATCATTCTCGCATAATAAAGTCACCAATATACAGTTGTAATAGGGCCATGGGTTTTCCCTTCTAGATTTTGATTGAGTCAACAACTTTGCACTAAAACAGAGCATATAAATATTTATTATATATGCTACATAATTAAACCATTGTTGTGGCAGGTATATTTTGCTTCAAGGTAAACAATACTGGAGAAAGAAAACATGCATTGATCATTCCAATATCATCCTCNATTTTATATGTATTTAACATATTCAACTTTGTTTATTTTAATCATGTTGTTTTAAGTTTTCTTTAGTGTGAGTTTTCTTTATCTTGCTCTTATAGCAAGTTACGTGTCAAAAGGATTAAACAATAGCTTTTATTTGGATTTTATTGTAATGGCTCATAATGTGATTATTTCATTGGCAAGCAGTTTGTATATGTAAAAAATGAACACATGAAATGTTGGCTGAAATTGAAGCCCTTTGCTTGTCCATATTCCAATGCAAGTCTTGTNTTGACCAGTAAAAAGTGCATTGAAACTCAAGTAGCATGAATCATAATGATTGTTAAACTTTGTAGGTCTACATATCAAAAGTACATATGTGAGCATGTGGCACTGTATGGAGATGTTACAGACTGATATTTGGCTGCTTGAACTAGACGTGTCCTATTTGATTTATTACACTCCTATGGAGACGTTGTTTTGTCAGAAATCTTTGAGTAGCTCATAAAACAGTGGCTTACTGCTGTTCCCAGAATTACTGTAAATGTCTTTTTATTAGCATATGTACTACAAATGTATTACATTTACTATAACTATTTTATCTGTTTGCATTCCCTTGGGACTAGCACTTATGCTATGTTTGAGTAGTTTTTTTTCTGAAGTTGATCTAATGTTTTAGTATAATTGCGTTCTGTGTGTTGTTATCTTATTTAGACCTAACAACTGAACACATTGGAGGTGGCCATGTTATGATTTGTTTTTACAGAATGGAGTTATAGATCCTGCTTATCCCCTATTTATCATCTACTTAGATAAGTTTGCATTTGCTTTCCAGTTCCAGCCATGTGCACACATCCATGTGACACAAAAGACGCCTTCCCACAGAATTGCTGGATTGTGATCACAAGTAGTAGTTCCCCCTCTATCGGCATACTGATCCAGACTTCTGAACTGAGTCTAAAAAGTTAAGGTCACCCTGAAGTCCGCCTTTGCAGGAGAATGACTAGAGGTGCAATTATGAGGGTGCATAGCTATATGGAGCCTGCAATTGTGGATCACTGGACATTGGTTAAAAAAGATGTAGATGCATATATGAATAAACCTTGATAACCATGATATTCATGTATCATGTACCGTATGAGTGCAGTGCATTTTCTTACTTAATTATATCCATGCATACGAATCNCTGAATCTTGAGACTTCCAATGACGAATAAGAGCCACACATCGGCAAAATCATAGAGGGAAGCAGAACATGACCACCCCCATAGGGACAGGACTTCNTATGCACTGAAGCCTCCTATTAAACAGCCTTTTATTTGCTGTATGCTACACAGCTATACTTTGACAGTGAACAGAAAAAGAGGAACATGTGTTGACATTTACAATTACAAAGCACGTTAAATTTCATGTTGAGTCAAATTAGTTTTATTCTTTGTGTGCAGAGAGATTATGTTTTAGCTTTTTAAAATCGGCCACTGATCGGCGTTCATTTTAAACCATTATTTAGATTTGGGCTGGGAAGTTTCACCTGTCAACTCTAATACACTTTGAAAAAAATGAAATACCAGTATATCTCCACTANAATTCAACATGGTTTTGTCCAGTTGTANATTTTCACCTGTTTCCCTCAATCTCTGGATCCAGTACATTATGCATTCCTCATTCGAGGCAGCCACATACCCTGACCTCCATTGCCTCTGTCCAATCTGAGGACTGATGTAGCACTATTCTATGAGACAAAGTTTCTTGTTGTGAGAGAAAAGTGAATAGTCGGAACTAATGTAACTTACATTTTAGTTTTAGTTGTCATGTCCTTTGAATGTGTTTAGTGCATGATTCAGTTTCTCATTTTTGTGTAACTCTTTGGGAATCTATGGACAGCTGGCTCAGTTCCATGGAAAGCTAGTTTTCCTCCCCTTATAGTGATGTTTGGANTCACCTGTACGTGCCTTTTCCCTGGACATGCTTCCAGCCTAAATTGTATCTTCCATTTTTGCATATAGCACCATCTGCCCCAAAGCTGTTCCTCTTGGCATACAGACGTGTTTGCTTTGAAGCAAGGTCACTGATAATACAGTTGTCCTGCTGAGTTTGAGAGTTTGGTAATTTTGCTTCAGCACATGTGGGTGGATTCTTGTGGTATGTAAGATGGGATTCCAGACTGTGTTTCAGCACAGCTGCCATCAAAAAAAGAAACAGCTACATTCACTTACTATGAACAGTATATATTATTTGCTTGATGACCATTTATAATTTTCTTTCTTACCTTCTCAATGGAGGGATTTTAAGATTTCAGGAATATGCAATGTAAAGTTACTAGAACTAATTTGTNNTGTCNCTTGTTTTAAGTTTATTACTTCTGGAACAATTGTCATTGCAGGTTCACCACATCGGAAATGCTTTATTTATTTTAAACCAATGTCTTTGTCTCTTTTATCATCATTATTATGTTTTATAAATA
>JABWIB010004494.1:0-17012 GCA_016617825.1 Platyplectrum ornatum
TTCAACATGGTTTTACCCACTCTTGAAAAATGCTTAGATTGGAACAATTTATCTTATAGTGTATGGCCAGCTTTAGAATAATGCAGCTCCAGCACTATCACCAGCTTAAACCGATGCAGAAGGGGAGGGCATTCTCTCCATCCAATGAGCACACTAGGTATGCCAGAATACCATTTATCTAAAGTGACTGGGGTTCCAGAGGAAATCCCCGGCTAAGACTTATTTTCAAAGAATCAACACAGGCAGAAATCAAATGACATTTCACACAGTACAATTTAGAATTATCAATTCAATACAACAAAGCTTTTGGCAGATGGAATAGCACAGCACAGAACTGCAATCATCTTTAGACATAGAACATTGAACATTAAGTCCTTTGCACAATTACTTTCGAAACCCTGGAGCCATTGGGAACCAAGAACACTTCATGTGCAGCTCGTGAATCCCACGGGCAATGTTTCGTCCACGCCACGAATGCAGGCATACTCAAACACAATCTCCTCCTCATCCCAATTTTCACTGGGGAAGAATGGTACAGGAATTGGTTGGGGACACCAGGTGTCATGCACTCTTGCCACCACCTCTCTCTTAGACGCGTGTTCTGCTCTCTTACTTAGCACCTGCTAGATGGATCGCACACAATAAACACATTGGGGCCGATTCAATCCCGCGCGAAGACGGGAAAAAAGTGCGAACGAAAAAACGCGAGATTTTCTGCCTTACGCTATTTGCGTAAGGCAGAAAACTTCGCGCGAATGGGGATTGAATCGGCCCCATTATGACACAATTCATTTCTTCTTCACCTCCAAACAATGTTGCAAAGACAGAGACAGACATCCCTTCTGGAGTTCTTACTGATTTAACCCCTTGTGATGCAGGGGTATCACATAAATATAGGAAAAAATACTGGAAAATCCACCATCAGGAGAGGTGAAGGGAATATTCACACCACACGGGACCAGTCCTTATGAGGTGGTGTTCCAGCAGGAGAAGAAGTAGATGGAACCGTTAGGTTCCAGTTCCTTATAAGCTGGATACCGGCTTCAGGAGCTTAATCAAAAGAGATCTCCTTGCTTTCTAGCACAGACATGAGGGGTTAAAATGTTACTCTTCAGGGAAAGAGTAGCCGCAGACAGATCAGGGAAAAACTGTAGACTATCCAGGACATCGAAGAAGGAATGTCATAGAGCCAGGCCAAAACTTGGAATAAGTGGACCCAGAGTAGAGTATATCCTGGATAGCTCACAATTGTTACTTACAGCTTGGGCAGACAATGAATTCTATCAATAAGCAAATCATGGTCCTTTGCACTCTGAACAAGCTTACAGAAAATATCCAAAACATGTTGTTGAAGATCTTTAGTGGAAACTTTTAATATTATTGCACCACAAGTTTATCCCTAAACTAAGTAAATTCCAATTACAGTGACTCAAGGGCATTAATCAGTTATTAGTCATTGTAAGATAAGACCAGTTCTTCCATTTTGGTCTTCAGGTGGTCCGTATGGACACGAGCCATAACATCTCTGGAACCAGAGGACTGATCTGACGAGGGAGGCGGCAGTTTTGGTTAATGGGACCTCCTTGGCTTTCTTAGGAAGCGACTAGGGGATGATGATGCTGCAAACTGTTTGCTTGCAAATTTTCTATTTTTTGGTTTTTACCCTTCTGGTAAAGGAATGGTTCATGATGCAGTTATTTTTTTGGGTGGGGTGCTTTTGTTTCCATATGATTTTGTGTCTAAGTGGCGACGGGCGTCAAGACATAGGAGCCTAGTATTTGCATATGCAGGTTACCATGTACCAAGATCACATCAAGATGTTGGCGTCAACAGGTGCAAAGAAATCTATATACAGGAGACTGGGGACACTGTACACACTGGAGGGTGGGACTTGTCATTCCCAGTATAGTAAGTGTACCAGTATTTATTTGGTACATATGGTCCAAATCTGGTACTGTATCACTAAATAGGAACACTTGGAGTTTATGTACCGTGTTTCCCCGATAATAAGACACTGTCTTATTTTTTTTTCAGGTCAAAAAAATCACCATAGGGCTTATTTTCGGGGTAGGGCTTATTTTATTGACATGCTTTTAATCCAGTCATGGCCCCCCAAGTGCTGCTGACATTATGACACTTCATTGTTCCCCCAAGTAGTGCTCACATTATGACACCTCATTGTGATTTAGATAGGGCTTAATTTCGGGGGAGGGCTTATCTTAGACAGTTCACTGTAAAATAGGGTAGGGCTTATTATCAGGGTAGGGTAGGGGAAACTCAGTATATATAACCTCCAGGGTGCTACATGTAGAATACAAGAAACAAGTGAGCCCATGCCAGCAGTGCAGGTTGGTACAGCATGTAGGTATATTTAAGACCTCCAGCAAGATGCAGTTGTAATACAGGCAAACAGATGAGCTCTCATTAGCAGTGCAGGATGATACAGATGTATGTATGTATGTATATCCAAGACCTCTGGGACATTGTTGGTGAAATACAATAAATCAGGTGAGCTGTTGGTATCAGCGCAGGATGGTAGAACACCTAGGAATATCTTAAGCCAGGCACACACGGTAAGATAAATTGTTCCAGTTTAAGGATTTTTTCAAGGGTGGGCAAAACCATGTTGCAGGGGAGGCAAATTGAACTAATCCTTAAATTGGAACAATTTATCTTACCGTGTGTGCCTGGCTTTAGACATCCTTAAAACTGCAGGTGGATTAATGGGAAACATGAGTTCTCAGTCACAGTGTAGGATGTGCAGACCATAGGTAATATTTCTGAACACACTGACCCCTGGGCAGATCCATTTATACCCCTATCACATTTGATTTATGTCAGTGTCACTCGCTCCTCTCTGTCCTTTTTGTTCTCTCACCTGTAACTAATTAACTTCATTTCTTTTCTGATTCTTCTCTGCTTCTGTTACACTTACTGTAGCTCACACACAGTGACATCATTATCACTAGCTCCAGGCTCTTATTGGTGACAGTGTGACTGGAACAATGACATATGCTACAGATAGGCTAATAGAATTTTTTTTTACCCTTGTCTCCTGTGATATGAATGTAGTAAATGGAAATAAGTAAAAGTCTGATCTGATTGATAATTAACATTACAACAAAGATACATGAGAAAGTGGAATGCATTAGGTACATAAAAAAAGATTAAAAAACTATGAAATTTTAAAACCAACAAATACACTAAAAGAACAAAGACAAAATAAAGAAAACTCAGGTATTATTTTTTTATTAAAAACGTCCAATCATGGCTTCCGGTCGCAATGGTGTGAAGTCGCGCCTGCCGTCTGCTCTGTGGCACCCGCGGTGTTTTTGCATTAGCTGGCAACATATCGCCCTACATACCGCTCCCCTTTTCCTCCGGTTCCCTCTCCTGTGGTGGCGTACCTTGGATGAAACGCCACTTTCCCATCGCGATGCCCCCGAAGCAGCAACGGCCGAAGCTGGATAAAGCCGCCGGCACCTCCAATATGGCCGACCAGCATGACACTCTTTCTCAATCCAGATGATCAGGATCCCCCCCTGCTGACCATGCCTCAGAGTGCTCCACAGCCGCTGCTCCCCCGCCTATGACATATGCAGACGTTGTACGGGCGGTGCAGGACTTCATGGCACCCCTGTTCAAGTCCCATGTAGACTCGATTAAAAAGTCCCTGGCAGACTTTTGTGACAAGATGGCGGGTCTCACGCAGTGGGTAGCTACTGTGGAAAGTGTCGCGGGTGAATCCTTTGTAGAACTCCAGACCTTAGGAGAATTAACAGCTACCCTCCAGAAGACGCAGTACTCCCTGCAAAATAAGATTGATGATTTAGAGAACCGTTCCAGGCGGAATAACCTCCGCCTGGTCGGCCTCCCGGAATTGTGTAAAGGTCCGGCGCTGCTGGAGTTTCTGCTCACTACGCTGCCTTCCCTGCTTCATGTTCCTGACCTCTGCAACCTACTGACCATCGAGCGGGCTCATTGCATCGTACCTCCGCCCGAGGATGCCTCCACACGTCCCCGCGTCGTTATATTTAAATGTCTAAGTTGGCTTCATAAGGAGATTCTGTGGGCTGCATCCAAAAAAGTGGATTCCATAGTCTGGAAAGGCAAACGTCTGCGCCTCTTCCAGGACTATTCCGCGGAGGTCTCCGCGGCCCGGTGTGCACTCAACTGGTAAAAGCCCGTCGCAAATTTGCCCTGTTATACCTTGCCCGGCTCCGTTTGTTTCTGGATGAGGGGGCTAAGGACTTCCAGTCTGCGGCGGATGCAATGGCGTTCCTGGAGGAAGAGGCCCTGGCTTCTCAGCAAGGCTCTGGCGGCGCTGCTGTGGATGCAGCTCCCCAAGTAGAATGATCTTTGCTTTTGCTCTGCTGGTTTCTGCCTGCCCGGATCTCTCCTCCTTACTGGTGTCCGTGATCATCTCAACGTTTCAGTGGTCCTGTTGTCCTCTGCCTTCGCGGTCCTCCCTTGGGATCTTCACCTCAGCGTTCCTGATTTCCTATGCCATACCGGCTTGATGAGATCTCCTGCATCTACGAAGAGATCACCGGGGCACTATTGATTGTTACGATCCTTCCGGTTCCCCCTACTCACCTGCTCCAACGATCGTCTCGACGCTCCGGCCTCTGCTCCTCCTGCTGTACCCTGTGTATGATGTCGGCCTTCTGTCTCCCCTGCTGAACTTTGGATGGTGTTGGTTTTACTTCTGCGGACCCTGGACTTCCTTTCCCCTCCTGCACCCCCTGCCAGAGGCGTGGGATCTCCGGAGCTACTGTTAGTCTACTCCGTGGACTTTGCCTAGCCGCTTATTGTCTCTGGCGGTGCGGTTGGTTAGTGAGAGATACCGGCTATATAACTCTGTGCGCCCTCCCACTCCGACCCCTGTTGTGCCCCACTACCTGGATGCTGTTAGAGGTGGGGAGGTATTCAGATCACTGGTTTGCCGCATCTCTCCAGTTGCTAGTTTACATAGGCTGTCTACCGTTTATCTCATGTTATTGCTCTTGCTGTTTTGTTTTTGTTTTTTTCTTTCTTTCTCCCCTCATCTGCTGTATGCTATGGTTGGGGTATTATTATGGGTTGTACCTGATGCTCATATACGCTAATATATGCTGTTTCGTATCTCTGCTCTTGTTGGTTCTCTTCTCCCAATAGTTTTCCTTGGAAACGCATCTCCCCTGGGAGTGCCGCCTTGTGTCCTTCATTTTCCCTCCTTTCCTACCCCCTTCCCTTTCCCCTGTAGGGCTCTCTTTTTCTTCATGGGTTTGCCTGGAGCCCCCAGCTTCTGTGCTGTTCCTTTCCGGTTGCTGGTTTTGGCTTTGCTGCCTTCCCGGGGCTCTCCCCCCGGACGACTCTCTTTATGCTTCTCTGCTTTTGTCTGGTCTTTTCTCCCCTCTCTCTGCCTGTCTTGTCTTTGTCTGTGGTGTGCCCTTTGTTCTTCCCGCCGTCCCCCCGTGGCCCTCTATGCGCTGGACTTTCAGCTGTTCTCAGTTACCCTTGTGAAGCCCTGCCTTTCTTTTTCTTGCCCTTTCTGTGGACAGTCCCATATTGGTGTGTGCTGTGGTATCTCTCTTTCTCCGTTCGATGGCTGCCCTGAAGTTTGGAACATGGAATGTGGGGGGGATCCACTCCCCCGTGAAACGTAAAAAATTGCTCCTCTATCTCAAAAAGCAGAATGTTGATGTTGCCCTCCTGCACGAGACTCACCTTTTGGCAGGGGAAGTGCCAAAACTGGCTATGATGGGTTATGTTTTGCTGTCAAATGTGTCCTATACCTCGAGGTCCCGAGGGATGGCTGTGCTGCTCCGAGCACAACACCCTTTGCAAATACATTCCAACATTACAGATGTGGACATACGATTCACCATCACCGAATGTACTATTGGCTTGCTGCGGCTCACCCTTTGAAATCTATATGGCCCCAATGTCTACTCTCATAGCTTTTACCGTAACCTGCTGTCTAAACTCTTGCCCCTTGGCGATTCTCCTATGTTGGTGGGGGGAGATTTTAACATGGTAGCCTCCCATACTTTGGATAGGCAATCGTCCTCCTCCAGATTGCGCCTGCCTTTTCTTAATGTCTCCTCCTTCTCCTCGCACTTGAATTTGTGTGGTTTGGCGCTGTCGCCACCCAGTGTCGCGCTCCTACACATGTCTGTCTGCAGCACATTGCACATTGTCTAGGCTGGATTACCTTTGCCTCTCCACGGTCCTTTTCCCTCGAGTTTGCGATTCGGCCATTGAACCGATTTGTCTTTCTGACCACGCCCTGGTGTGGTTTACTATCTCGACGGGCTTGGCTGTGCGACCCCATCGCCCCTCGCGCTTTCCGGGTATGCTTTCTCAGTCCCTCACTTTCCGGGATATGCTGTCGGTGGCCTGGGATGCTTTTGCCTTCTACAACGTCGCCCACAGGGACGATGCAGCTCTTTTTTGGCAATCTGCTAAAGCTGTATTGCGTGGAGACCTTATCTCGTATATCTCCAAACATAGGCGCTCTCGTGCTGCTGCTTATCTGGAAGCCCAGGGCTCTCTCACCGCCGCATTTCAGACCTTCACCCGCCAGCCCACCAGGCAGCATAGGGACCGTTACAGAGAATCTCAGGCACATTTTAATGCGGTTTTCACCCAGATGGAACGCTAGTTCTCGAGACATTGAGACTTCCGTTTTTATAAAATGGGGAATAATGGTGGTCGTTTACTCTCCAATTTATTGTCAGGGTCTCGCCCCGCTCCATTGGTTCGTAGTTTCTGCTCGGACTCTGGCGCCCGCGTGTTTACCGGTCCGGAGATCACCTCGCTCTTTCGTTCTTATTACTCTGCTCTCTACTCTCAGGACTCTATTGACATGGTGGCGAAGACGCAGTTCTGGTCTACGATCCGGACTCCCCAACTTACCCTGCTGCAAGCCGAAAGTCTGCTGGCTCCAATCACTTACCTTGAGGTTGAACGGGCCATTAAACTGCTCCAACCGGGAAAATCTCCTGGTCCTGACAGCTACAGTGGGGAATTTTACCGTCTTCTTTCTGATAATGTGACACCTTCCTTACACTCTCTCTTCCTCAGTTTTCAATCTTCCCTGTCCTTTCCCCTTTACTTTAATTCCGCCTTCATTAAGGTGATCCCTAAACCGGGTCGGGATCCGGAACTCCCGGGCTCCTATCGGCCCATATCGCTACTTAATGTAGATTTTAAGCTCTTCACTAAAATTCTGGCGGAACGAGTCAAGCTGCTACTCCCCTCGATCATTTATGAGGACCAGACAGGGTTTATCTGTGGCAGACATTCCGTCTCCAACGTCCGTAAGGTTTTGGCAGTCCTTCATTCTTTGACGATGGAGCCTGGGACTTCGGACCCCTGCCTTCTCCTGTCATTAGACATGGGATCACCTTTTTGAGACCCTTCTTCGTTTTGGATTTCCTTCTCAATTTGTTGCTCTCCTTTTTGCTCTATACTCGTCGGCCACTACACAAGTTGCTTGTAATGGCCACCTTTCTCTCCCTCTTGATGTAGCTCGAGGCACCCGGCAGGGCTGCCCCCTCTCCCCTTTACTTTTCGTGCTGGCTATTGAAACCCTGGCTATTGCTCTGCGTGCTCTTCCTGACTTTCATGGAGTATATGTGGGCAGCCAAGAGGTGAAGCTCGCACTCTTTGCCGACGATCTACTTTTATTTGTCGTCAATCCGGCTGTATCTTTGCCTGCCATTGTCTCCCTGATCTCCCAATTTGGTAGCTTTGCGGGGTACCAAGTTAATTTTCAGAAGTCTGAACTGCTCCCCCTTACGGCATCTGCACACCCACGGCATCTCCCACCCGTTGCCTCCCTGTTCAAATTGGCCTCCCATTCTATTACCTATTTGGGGATTCGAATCCCGGCTGCCCTGACCTCTCTTTATCATCTTAATTTTTCCCCGTTGCTGGCGGATCTTTATCGGCGACTGGATACTTGGCTTTCCCTCCCTCTTTCCTTGCTAGGTAGGGCGGCGGCCATCAAGACTGTACTCTTCCCCAAACTTTCGTATCTGCTCCAAATGTTGCCACTGACTCTATCTCTCTCGGATACTCGACGGCTCAATAGTGCCTTTTGCAGGTTCCTCTGGCAGGCTAAAATGCCTAGAGCTCATTATTCCCACCTCCAACTACCTAGAACGGGCGGGGGCTTGGGGATCCCTGATATTCCCTCTTTCACCTTAGCTGTCCACTTTCGCTACATCTCGGACTGGATGCTGCAAAGGGGTGGATATGTAAATCAGTCTCTAGAAGATGCCCTGTTCGCCCCGTTTTCTCCATACTTACCGTGCCTGGCACCAGATTAACAAATTATATCGTCGTGATGCCTGCCATTCGCAGTTCGCTCCCTCTTGGGGTAACCCGTCTTTCCCTCCCAGCCTGGACAATGTATCATTCAACACCTGGCGCCGCAGAGTATTCTTTCCACGAACAATGTCTTTGATACGGGGGGCGGTGTTCGTTCTTTCCAAACTCTGAGAGATCAGTTCCATCTCCTGAATACGCATTTTTATATGTATCTTCAGTTCTGTCATTATGCTGCCACTCTACCCCGCCCATGCCACTGCCTCACTCTCGTGAACCTTTAATGTCCTTACTTATTTATGTGAAATCCCATGCCTATCGGACCCGGCTTCTGCAGCAGGATCTTCTCCTTACCTCTACAATGGGGCCCTGTAGTAGCGCAGTGGGGGTCGCTTATACCCGCTTTCTCCTCGGCTGGCGCTCTTTTGAGGCATCATGACCGCATTCTCCGTTATTTAAGTTGTTCCCAGCTGCAAGAGGTGCATATAAAGACCTTGCACGGTATGTATATCGCCCNGTCTCGTAGACGCCATATGGTACCCTCAGACACAGGCCATTGCCTGAAATGGCATGCCCCTTCAGCGGACTTTGTCCATGTTTTTTGGAGCTGCCGCAAAATTGTGCGTTACTGGAATAAGTTGGTCTCATTCTTGAATTCCTCCTTCCACTTCCACCTCAAATGCGACCCGGCAGCCCTCCTCTGCTCAGACTTTTCTGGGTGGGACCTGGGGCAGCGGAAATATGACCTACTCCCGTTTCTGACGGTGTTCGTTACCGTTGCGAAAAAAGCCTCCGATGCTCGGTACTGTGCGCAGCCATCTCCTCCGCATTCTCTATCTGGACCGAAGGGCAGCCCTCCCGGACATTAAATGTGGGTCCTCCGCTTCCTAAAGAAGTGGCAACCATATATCACTCTCCTTCCTATACCTGACCAAACTCATATTTATTCTCTGTTTGAACACACCACGTGGTTCCTTCATCATACTCACCTCGCACTTCCTCTCTCCCCTCCTTAGTCCTTCGTGTGTGGCTCCACTGGGCTGACGGCACCCCTCCTCCCTTCCTTTTCGTGTCTCTCCTGTCTGTCTTGTCCTCTCTTTTGCGTCTTCCCTTTTTTCCCTGCCTTCTATGTGCCCTTGTTATATTGACTATGTGAGTCCCTGGTCTTACCTTCAACCTGCGCTCCAGAATGGGGAGGTGACTTTCTCCTCCGCGGTTATGTCCTAAATATTTCTCCCTCGCTGTACTCCCCCCTTGGCATTGTTTGCTTTTTCTTGATTCATCAGTATGATACATCGATGGGTTGAATGTTGATACCAGTTTTGTATATGCTACTCTTGTTGTGTTGTTGTCTTGATTAAAACTCAATAAATCGTTTTTCAAAACAAAAAATGTCCAATCATAGCTATTTAATGAATTAAGTTGCTAATAACATTAGTTGGGTAAATTAATGTGTAGACAATGCCATATACAGTAAGTTAAAGCCTACATATATTGTCTATATATATTGTGATATCTCCACGATCAGAGGTCCCACTTTCTGGGATAAGGGCACCCCATAACACACACAGCAGTGTATAAAACAGAACAACTACAAAACAGTACAACTAGCCACAGCTAGTTTTATTGTTCATGAAAACAAAAACATAAATCCTAACCTGTCCCGGCCCTAATAGTTATCCTAAATAACAGGAGGCCAGGCCTACTGCCTGGGCCTCAAACAAATACTTGGTACTGTACTCTCCAGTCTCATGTGTCTCTCTCAGGCTGTCTGCCTGTTCCTAGGTAAGGGATACTGGGCTTAGCACCTGACACACCTAAATAGGCCAAATCAGGAGCAGAGCTTTTCAAAAGCCCCAAAACCCGAACTGAGCTTGGTGGATTATGGACACTTCCTCTCTTCAAACCCCAAGGTTGGAGAAGTGCTTCCCAACAGAAACACACACTAACATTCTCCTCAGGGTTTTAAAACGCATAGGAAAGGATATTTTACAAGTCTGCGAAAGACACACTATAATGTTTATATTATTATGGATTTGGGATTAGCACATACTCTAATATATTTGGAATATATTAGTGTTTTAATGAAGGGAGGATGTATATTTTTGCAGATGGGCCTGATACTTGCTAGTTCTGCCTCTGGGAGTTTCAATATGATATATAAACACATATCTGATGAATTTGTGTTCCTGAGAACGTAGAAATTGTTGATGTTTGAGGTCCAGAGTTTGACAATGTAATAGCTTTTTCTGTGACCTTCGGAGGCAAGCAATTACACATATAATTGAATTGCTGAATATTTTGTGGACTACAAGCATCACATTGTACTATAGTAAACTGTGCAGCTGCTGGTTCACATTAAAGTGAGAAACTGCCTTCAATATTCATTTCGTATCTCTGTAAGTACATCTACTGAAACTATCAGCGTAATGTCACAGTGAATTGTAATAATGTGATATGTTTGCTTAGACTGTATATAGTATCTAAAAAATGGACTAATGAGAGAATCTGCCTTGCCTAGCTTTTGTATCCCTGCAACCATGGATTCACTCTGTTAACAATTCTTTAATATAACACTAAATTATCAGATTTAGTGTTACATAAAATCTTACTTGGTTAAGCGTTAAGACAAACCCTCCCTACCTTAAGATTTTTAAATGGTAACTGTGGGAAGTCTGTATAATACCTAAGGGCTGGAAGCAACCATTACAGTACTATTACCATACAACCCCTGATTAAGTCAATGCTTGTAACAAAACCTGTATGTTATGAACTGAGACTTGCCCCCCAAAAAACAGTGTGAATCCCATAGTTTGCAGCCTCCTCCATTTCAGCCCATTAGCCCTTAAGAGCACCCCAACCCTGCCCCGCACCAATCCCATTTGGGAATTCCAGAGCATACAGAGTTACCCTGACCTGAGGATGAGGAGACCAGACCAGCGGACCCCAAAAGGACCACAGAGCCAACCGGCCCTGCGTGTCACAATCAGCTCCCTACTCGCCCTGTCAGACACTGTGTCATTCTCTGCTTTTCATGGTGACCCGCGCCTCTGATTCCTGGAGACTTACTTAGGTCTCAAATCCTGATTAGCTATCAGAGAGACTACTCTGCCTGAGCTGCACTGCTACCTGTGCCTTTATTGCATCCAAGTCTGCCAAGTATATCTGCTTTGTGTGAACTATTGGCTATTGTCTGCTTACCTATGTGGTTAAAGTCTGGTTCCTGCCAAGCATCAGTTATTGTCTGCTCATTTCACCGGTACAAGTCCAGCTCCTGCCAAGCATCTATTATTGTCTGCCCTTCACTGGTATAAGTCTGTCTTCTGCCAAGCATCCTATATTATCTGCACATTACCAATACAAGTCCGGTTCCTGCCAAACATCTGCTACTATCTGCACTTCACGGGTACAAGTCCGGTTCCTGCCAAGCACCTACTATTGTCTGGATTTCACTGGTACCAATCTAGTTCCTGGCAAAGCTCGCCTCTAAATAATGACTATCTCCTGTTGCATATTTCTGCTGTTAACCGGTAATGTTTATTAATCTGCATCTCCTTCAATAACTACTCAATATCTGGTCTCCAACTGTTTTGCATCAATTCATGCCTTATTTATTTGTCTGTCACAACTTATCATTAAATCTTTTCAATTCCAGTTCAAATCTACTCATTATTTATTTACCCCGGGTTCCCGCAACAGGCCACAGAAAACCGTGACAGTTTGTTCTGGCCTAAAGGATCCGCCAGGAAAAACCCTGCCTACTGCCTACCATGGCAGAAAGACTAGAGCATCAGGAAGTTACCATCAACCAAGTGGTCACCTGTCTCCATGAACTTACCAATCAAGTGGGTGCATTTCATGCACCCCCTGTCCTCTGTCCTCCTCAGCTGCTTATGATATCCTGCAACTCAGACAGCAGGACTTGACTGTGGGGCAGTATGTGGTCCAGTTCCGTATAGGGTCATCTGAGCTATTCTGGAGTGAGAACGCTCTCATCAGAATATTCTGGCATGGCATGGCAGGACGTATCAAGGATAACCTGATTTCTTTACAATTGCCCTCCACCCTTAATGAGCTCATCTCCATTTTTCTGCTATTGCTTCACGACCTAGGAAACAATCTGTACCTATTGAGCCAATGCAACTGGGGAGATCCCGGGTTAACCAATCAGGAACGACAGAGAAGGAGACAAGGCAATCTATATTTCTACTGTGGTGAAGAAGGTCACCTTTGTTTGCAATGTCCTAAGCGTCCAGGAAATGTTCGCTCCTCTGTATCCATAGACTGTATTCTGCCAACGATTGTGTCTAGAGTTCTATGACTGCTTTGCTGGATTCTGGTGCTGCTGAAAATTTTGTTTCCTTACAGACAGTGGAATCTTTGAAGATTCCTACTGAAAAGATTTCTGCACCAACCTACCTGACGGCAATGTATGGCAGCCAAATACCCGGGGCACAATTACTCATCGCACCATCACTGTCAAGTTCCGAGTAGGGGTTCTCCATGAGGAACTCATCCAATTTCTAGTCTTGCCTAAAGCTGGTTTTCCAATAATCCTACCTGGCTACAGCTATATAATCCTCATATAGATTGGTCCTCTTCTTAGGTCATGTGTTGGAGTCCTTTTTGTTTCAAGAATTGTTTTGATCATGTCTTCCCACAGTGTCATACCAAGTCTGAACCGTTGTCTGGAATCCCAGAGCCATACCAAGAGCTTAGAGATGTCTTTTGTATGCAGTCAGCAGAGATCCTACCTCCTCATCGGCCTTGGGACTGTCCCATTGACCTCATGCCTGGAACCACGCCACCTCAAGTTAGGACCTATTAATTATAATTGCAAGAGACCCAAGCCATGTCTGAATACCATTCAGGAAAACCTTGCCCAAAGTCATAGAATTTTTTTGTTAAAAAGAAATATGGTGGCCTGTGCCCCTACATAGATTACAGGACTTTTTTGAGATGTTCGACCGCATTTAGGGAGCTGTCATCTTTACCAAGCTCGATCTCAGGAGTGCCTATAACCTGATCCGAAAGACAATGTTTAACACCAGGGATGGACATTACGAGTATTTAGTGATGCCATTCGGCCTTAGTAACGCTCCTGTTGCCTTCCAATAATATGTTAATGAGATCTGTGGTAGTCTACCTCGAAGATATCTTGATCTTTTCTAGGGACCTCTCCATTTATCAGGCTCAAGTGAAGGAGGTTCTGTCTCATCTCAAGAAAAATCATCTATACTGTAAATTGGAGAAGTGTACATATGAAGTCAAGAGCATTCCTTTCTTGGGCTTCATCTTGTCTTATACCGAAATTCAGATGGATCCTACCAAAGTTCAAGCCATTTTGGTTTGGCCTCAGCCTACTACTGTGAAGGGTATTCAGCGCTTTATAGGATTCGCTAATTTTTACAGGCGATTCATTGAGATCTGACACTGACACTAAAAGTGGAAATATCCTCAGAAGGTACGGGTGCTGTCCTTTCACAAAAATTGATTCAGATGGGCAAATGCATCCTTGCGGATTCTTCTCTAGAATATATAATCCAGCCAAAAAGAATTATGTCATTGGAGAACAGGAACTTCTGGTGGTAAAACTGGCATTGGAGGAATGGCGCTATCTTCTGGAAGGTGCTGTGCATCCCATCACCGTGTTCACATATCATAAAAACCTGCTCTATCTCAAGTCTGCTCAGTGTGTCAATCCTCGTCAAGCCCGGTGGTCTCTTTTCTTCTCTCGATTCAATTTACAGTTACATTACCATCCTGGTACCAGAAATCAGAAAGCTGGCGCTGTATCTCAGTTGTTTGTACCGGAGATTCAGGGAAGTAGGAAGCTCATTTCATCTGGAACCCTGTTAGAGTGACGTCAGCACAGGCTGTTCCTGCAGATAAGACATTTGTGTCTCCGGCTCTTAGGTAAAATCTCCCGTCTTAGGCACACGCTTCAAAATTCTTTGGCCATGTAGGAATCACAAAGACCTTGACGTTCATCTCTCGAGACTACTGGTGGCCATCTCTGTGAGAAGATGTAAAAGATTTTGTGAGTACCTGCAATCACTGTGCCCAACATTTTATTCCTTATAAGGCTCCTCAATGCACTCTGCAACCTCTGTCTGTACCTAGTTCTCCATGGACCCAATTATCCATGGATTTTGTCACTGATCTTCCACCATGCAATCAATTCAACACCATCTGGGTCATAGTCGACCGTTTCTCCAAGATGGCCCATTTTGTACCCCTCAAAGGCCTGCCTTCAGCTACCACCTTGGCACAAATATTTTTTTCTCATGTCTTTCATCTGCACATCTGTCCTGAGTGGATCATCTTTGACCAGGAGGTCCACTTTACTGCTCGATTCTGGAGGGCTCAAATTCTCAAACGCATAAATCAAGACCTTAAAACTTTCATCCGTCTGTATGTCTCTTCCTCTCAGGACGATTGGGTGGATCTATTACCATGGGCAGAATTCTCGCACAACCAGCACTACCATAAATCCTTGGACAAAACACCATTCAAGGTAAAGTTTTCATTTCAAAGTGCCTCCCTTCCAGGAACAGCATCTGTTCCAGCTGCTGCAACCACCCTGAAGAGATTCACTGCCATCTGGGTGAAAGTTCAATCAGCCCTGCGCAAAGAATACGCTAGATATAAGATTCATGCTAATTGTAGGAGGAGTGTCGCCCCTCTCTTTCGTCCTGGAGATACGGTCTAAAAGAACCTTCGACTTAAGGTACTTACATGAAATTTGCTCCTTGTTATCTGGGCAACGTTTTAAATGTCCTAAATCCAGTGGCTTATAAATTAGACCTTCCGTATAACCTGAAGATTCCAAATTCTTTCCATGTTTCTTTGCTTAAACCAGTGGTGATTAACAGATTCTCATCTCCCATCTAGAAGTCAGCTGTTTCGGTGATCAGGAAATCATTGGCTACCGCCATGGTCATCATGAATTCTTGGTCAACTGGAAAGGCTTTGGCCCAGAGGAACGTTCTTGGATTGATGCATCTGATTTTAGTTTGCCATGATTAATCAAAAAGATCTGTGCTTCCAGAGGCCATCCATAAAGGAGTAAATGATGTCACGATCAGCGGTGTCAAGCTCCCTGCACGCCCTGTCAGACGCTGTGTCATGCTCCGCCTTTCACAGCGATCCTGTGCCTCTAAAATAAGTCTTAAATCCATATTCCGGTCCAGTATGTATCCAGTTCACCTGTTCTGTTTGCCTTGCCTCTGAGTCACATGTCTATATAACACCTATAATCAGTTCCCTCTGCTCAAGCCAACCAGCCAATCCTGGTCTGAGGTGCTCTATTTAAATCCTGTCTGCTGCTGAAACCATCAGTACAAGTCTGGTTCCTGCCAAGATTCTACCACTTAGCTGCACTTGACTGGTACAAGTCCGGTTCCTGCCAAGCATTTGATACTATCTGCACTTCACCAGTACAAGTCCGTTTCCTGCCAAACATCTGCTACTATCTGCACTTCAACGGTACAACTCTGGTTCCTGCCAAAGCTCACCGGTATATACGGACTATCTCCTGTTGCATGAGGTCAATGGGACAGTCCTGTTGCGATGTTAACCAGTAATGTGTATTTATCTGAATCTCCTGCCATAACCACTCACTATCTGGTCTCCAACTGTTTTGCATCCGCCCATGCCTTATTTATTTGTCTATGTCACAACTCATCATTAAGTCTGCTCAATTCCAGTTCAAATGTAACCATGACACTGCGTTGACCAGAAGGAGAATGCCGAGATGACCTCAAGGACCTTCAGCCACCCTGGCGTTCCCTACGGCTTCCAGGGACCCCAGAGAGGACGTTAGAACAATGAGAGGGGCGCTCACGGGCAAGACATCCAAAGTGTGAGTGTTAGTACTATTTGCAAACATTGTACACCAAGGGTACTACACCATTTTGTCTCCCTATTATCTCTCCCCCTTTTCTCTTTCCACTTCCATCATTAACTTCACTGCATTCAAAAGACTGCAAACAACCGGACTCCAAATCCATATTAAGACTATACCTGCACCACAAGAATCAAACCCGTACCTTAAACCAAATAATAAACACACACACATACCTGGCCGCAGCGCCTCCCACCTTTTCTTCACCAAGATACCCATACTATTAGTATACCTAACCCTCCCAGAAAGGCTAAAGATTACACTTTCTGCTGAGGGCAAACATTTTACCAGGATGGGTTATAATAATATAGTATTTCAAACTGTTGTAAAGAAATAGCTTTTATTTTACCCTTCTTTTGTTATGAAAATATGAGTGGGTATAAGTAACAAAATGACATGTATTAAATTGTCTATAGAAGTGGTTTCCAGATTACCCAGTAGGAGCCACCCTAAGGGTCAACATATTTATTCAAGGCAGCCCTAAGACAAAATAATTACCAAGCAGTCCAAGCAGCTACAATCTTGTGTAGCTCCTATACAGAAAGTAAATTGTGTTTCTAAGAACCACTAGCAACGTGCCACTAAGTTGAAAAAAAAAGAAAATTCTGTGGCACCCCAATGAGAGTGTCGTGGCACCCCAGGGAAACACAGTGGACAGTTTGAGAACCACTGGTCTATAGTACAGGGGCAAACACAGGATTTTGGAAGGGGGGGTCCAAATAAATATATATATATATATATATATATATTTATATATATATATATATATATATTTTTTTTTTTAAGACTT
>JABWIB010004496.1:9261-25154 GCA_016617825.1 Platyplectrum ornatum
CAAGCTTTTATACACAAACACACAAAATGGAGTCTGCACATTGGTCTGTAAGCTAATACAATGCAGGTGCTTGAAAGGAAAAAGGGTATTTTACACAAAAACAAACAAGAATCCCCAGCACTATATATATATATCTCCGGGGGGGCATGCTAATATGCAGATGCACCTATTACGATTTTTTTCAAATTTCAAACTTTCCTCAGACACAAATTGGACAATTTCTGGGAAAATTTATACCCGACGAAAGTTTGAAATATATATAGTTTTAAATAGAAATCTCTTTAAAGATTACAACATTTTTCATTATTATCTTTCACACGTCATAAGTCTCCACATCCACTTTTTCATACTCATCCACCGGTGGAAAATTCCTAGGGAGAATGCTGAAAGCAGCACAGAAGCAGAATCTAACCTAACCCAGCTTGCTTTAAACCAATATAGTGAAGCCTGGATAGAGAGGCAAACATTGCACAACACAAAGATTATATCAAATCAACTTGTTACAGATGCCATAATGCGTCATTCTTAACACAGTTTAATATAATGGTTTATTTAAATGGTTCCACATAAAATATAATAACATAAAACTATAAATAACAAAAAGTATCAGACGGAGCACACAAAATTCTTTCATTAAGCCACTGGCAGATCACTGAAATGTAAAAGAAGCATTATAAAGAAACTGGAGTATGACCGCTATATCTATATCTACAAATTATCTATTCCCCCAGTCAATGTTAAACAAGCTCTGTGTTCCACAAATGTTTATACCTGGATTGTACCAGGCTACTAAGAACACGAGATGCAGAAAGACAGGCGCTTAGAGCTCTGGACTGAATATCTCTCCATGCAGCTCTCTGCGAGAACCCAGAGGTGCCAAGGCAGGGGTGAGCATGCGCCAGCTGACGTGACATTCCTCTGCGTGATTGTGTATAGCACATGCCCAGAAACTAACTGCCCACAGTCATGTGCGATTGAGAGCGCAACCATCATATGGGTGACATACCTTTTTCAGGAAAAGATTTGTGTGAAATCTTGTAGATATATGCCCTGTAGTAGCCATAGCTAATATGATGCACATCCTATAGATTTGACAGCATCACAATAACCTCTCTATGATACAAACTAGATTCAAGAACACCTCCCAATGGCATTCTTATTCAAACAGCAGAAATAGCTGTAGCACATTCTTGTATAGTCTTTCATAGAACGTGATTTACTAAATGAATATGCAGCATTACATAATGAAAGTCCTAGCCCCTGATCTACTGGCTTTTCAGACATGACATGAATCATTATTCCATACATGACTTGCAAATGCTTCAATGGAGCTTTGAACCAATGCAGTCATAAGTTTTGCACGGTAGGACATTCATTACAGAGGTAACAACATCATCATTTAATTGCTTCCGAGAAAGGAATTAAATAGGTTAATGTACCGGCAGCTTTATGCAGTAGTCTTTGATTCCTGGGGACGAGGCATTCCTTCCTAATGCTGCCTGGCACTTGGTTGGTAGATATTTAAACAAGATGCTCATTTGTCTCTGTACGATTAAAAAATAGAGAGGTCTTTTCCTGTTTAGCAAGGAGTTAAATATAAAAAGCACAAAAACTAAAAACAACCTAAACCTACAGAAAAACAAGCTGTCCTGTGTAAAAAGGACAAATGAAGTAAACTTGTACGCATAATTAGATACAAGGCTTTAAATATCAGTTCACTAAATGTTTTACAATGAAATAAATCAACAATGAATCATTCAAATCTGCATTAACTGTCTAACACTGCGGATATGGCAAATACCAGGCTTTTTAAAGCTGCACCGGGCTGACAACTGCAACGCCAGCAGTGTACACTAAAGCCAGTGACAGGGATGTGGGCACATTTTTTACAGTAATAGTCCCGTTTACACAGACTTGAAAAACCTGGGATTTCAGAAAACCCAGAAACTTGTCTGAACTGCCCGGGTATTTCATCTCAGTGTAAACGGGATATAAATAAACAGCAATCTACCATAAAAAATATTTAAGTCCCAGAGCAAGTTTTACTTCACAACAACATATAATCATGGGTCGAAAGGTTTAATTTTGTTCTGCTGTATTTGGAGGTTGATATAAAATGTAGAGAGGCTTCTACCTCACAGCTGACTAGAATATACAGTAAAAGTCATCCCACACAGATGTCAGTCATCTGTCATGAGGGTACACAAAACAATGTATTATTCATCTACAACCCATGGATGATTTCAATTTACCTCATTTCAATTTCAAACACACAAAAACAGTTTGTGTTGCGCTTTGCTTTATTAAATCTGAGCCTTGATTTGGAATTTAGGTAATTCTTATATTAGTACATTCTAAATGATTGCATCATCATAAGGTATAGAAGACAAGAAGATATAGCTTTGCATATTTTCTAAGTTATTAAACCCAGATGATATATTTGTTTTTCTACAGGACTACCATGCTCATTAAACTCACATTGCCATTTTAACAAAATTAGGATGCATAATATTTCTTCTACAATACAGGAAAGCAGTTCAACAACCAAAATCCATTACAGTTGTTACAATAATTGATCTATTTGCCACACAGATGGCACAAAAAAACCAAGGGAAAAAAATCCATGTGCATACAGCTTTGTTTTAAGAAAGGAAAAAAAAGGTATGCACCTTAACTAAAATTAAGAGTTAAGCTGGGCATCCACTGGGTTCCAGTGGTGTCCAGTTGCTGGTGGTGGGGAAGCCATGGTAGGTACCAAAAAGTTGCCAAGCTGCTCTCCCGCTCCTCCTGCGCTTCCTCTACCAGACGGGGTGCCTGCATGCATTCTTTATGCATGCAGGCACCCCATCCAGCTGAATGGACACGATGTCTGTCATTCATAATAGAACCTCCTCCAGTTGGAGAGAAAGAGCCAGGGGAGCAGCTGGGCACCTCTCCAGTGCCTGCCATGGCTGACCCGAAGCTGGTGAGAGGTAAGTATGGGTTGTTTTTTTGTTTTTTTTTACAATATTGTTTATAAATCTGGATTGATAAGGATATCAATCCCCAGCATATTATCACAGTTCTTTTTTTCTTAAGCTGCCCACACACTAGACAGTTTTTAGCCCAAATCCCCAAATATCGTGGATTTGTCCAGCTTTGTGTTAAGTTTTCTCTTTATTTTTTTTTAAACATACACTTAAATCATGAATGTATTCATATTTTTGTAAAAATGTTTTCACAACACAAAGAAATCAATTAGCAAAGCATCTGTCTTTGATAGTGTCTCCTAGAGTTAAGCTGGGTACATCCTACAACTCTTTCAATAATCATTCAACATAATAATAAGTGTTTTGAATGATAAAGTGTGTATCTGCAATGGTCATGCCTGATCTTTGCAAACAACAATACATAGTTTGGTCACTTTCATTTTACTGATCAAACAATGTTCTGATCTTAGATACATAAATGAAGAGTTATACAATCATCTAATTTAACCTCTAATTCGTCTACGCCGCTGACTACTAAAAAACATACAATACTGGTCAGGTCAAATGACCATGTGATCTGATCACCAATCAATTTACAAATATGCACGCTCCTGCAATAGCTTTTTAAGTCTTAAGCCGCGTTCAGATTGCCTGCGGCCAAAAAGCCGCAGGCAGAGCCATCGCTGGAAGCCACCGAGATCGGCGGCTTCCAGCTAAAAATCATCCTGCGAGAAGGGGAGGGGACCTAAAAAGACTGTGATCGTAATGATCACGTCTTTTTAGTCCAATCGCCTCCCCTCATACGCGCTGAAGCCGGCCTGCGTGCCGCCGTTTAGCCCTCTTTTTCCAGAGCCGCCGATCCTAAGGCGCCGTTTTGAAAAGGCATCGTTCAGATTGCCTTGAAACGGCGCCTTTTCCACTGAAAACGACGCAGTTTTAAGGCAATCTGAACGGGGTATTAAAAATACTGAAAAGGGTGTACAGGAATTTTGAAATCCTAGCCTTATATGTACATAAGTTTTGAAGTTATATGTCTTTAAAACTGTCATTATGTTTACAAAGAATGAGCTATTAACATCTGTTTCACTGAATTTGAAGCTCACCTGATGATGTTGATGAGAGTTGGGTAAGATCTAGTAGTAAAACATCTTTTCATGTTTCTTTATATAATAACACATATGTATATTTACATAAAAATTGAAAAAGACTCAAATATCAATTGTTAAAATAATAAAAAGTGTTTACCCTGTTATTATATTCCCATGTATATTTGGGATAATAATGAGATCACTTAAATTTTTGCGTTACCCAGGATAACTTTATCTCTAGTTTTAGTCAGGAGTGACCACATCACCCTCGGGTTCCATGGCAACCTAGTAATGAACAGGCCTATATAGTCTCATTCTTATTATTTTAACACTGTCCAAAGTAAAACCTCATATCAATACAAGTGTACATATCCAAGATTTTTTTCCTTTGTATCCATGGCAGCATACAATCAGTTTGAACCCCATTCTGATATTGTCTGGAATAATCTGTCTGGAGAAGATCGGACGAATATAGACAGTACTAGGATCCTTTCAGAAGATTGTTAGAACAGATGAAGGTTGGAGATTTGTTGGAAACAAGTGTTTATCATGTAAAAATGTTTCTATTTATGTAAAATGAAAAAGACCTTGAATCTCCACTTTTCCTAATTGAGGCCCAAGTGTACATTGTGCCTACTGGAGAAACTATCGTATATACTCGCGTATAAGCCAACCTAAATATAAGCTGAGGCACCTAATTTCATCTAAAAAAAAACTGGGATAACTCATTGACAGTATCCAGGACAATGACTCGAGTATAAGCCGATGTGCTGAAAAACTAGGCTTATACTCGAGTATATACAGTACATTTATTTTTTATCTATTGGTTATAGCTGATATTCGATGCAATTTTAAACAGTTTCTGTTTACTACCCATTTCTCTATACTTGAAAACAATTGCATTCAGTTCAAGAATTTCAAAAGCAATGATTCTGGTATCAAACTATTGCTAACAAACAGCCCCCTACAGAAAACTATGTTTCCATGTGCATCCATCACAGATATAGCTCTATAGTGTTAACATACAAAGTATACATTTTCTGAATCTTTATTACGTCAGTACATTTTACATGGGACGAAACAATACTGCTGCAATATTGTGCAAAGGGCATTGTCATTTCTGCTGAGTTCAGTATACTTAAGATAACGAGCCATGCAATTATATATAACGTCAGTCAAAATAAAAGTCCACATTTGTGTAAATAAAGCCTTAAGGATGAATTTTATTTCTTTGAGCTGAAGGAAATCTTCTTCTTAGCTATTTAATTCAACACCGAAAAACCCCTTTCCAAGCATAAGCCATTTTAAGAACCTTCTTTGTATCAAAAGCTGATTGACATATTGAATACATCAAGCTTGATAGTGTGTGTTATCAAGGGAAAGAACAGGTTTAACAATGTTATCCCTGGTGCAAAATTTGAATTACAATTTAAATGAAAATTCTGATTTCATGCTACACATGCAGGTTATGATTCTATAAAAGAGGGTTAAACCTAACTAAAAATATAAAACCCAAAAACATTTAATAAACATTTTACTTTTATTGATCTACATCTCTTCTAAAGGCCTCCCAAGTTCCAAAATGGCTTGCAGCTTGATAGAATTTTAAGTGGTGGGTATACTAGGTCTCCATGTGAAAATGCTTGCTATGGAAAAGACTTTTTGCCGTAAAAGAGCCAACTGTCTTTGTCATATGCAATACAAGCAAAAGAATACCACTCACAAATATAGATGGTCTACCCCCTTCCTACATTTTATGCATAAAACTACTGCAAAAGAAATATATCTATAAAAAAGGTACACAAAACATATTTGCAAATATGTGCCAACACATTTGATAGACCAGATCTTAACTGGAAAAGTAAAATGTTGCCCATAGAAACTGATTAAATTTTACATTTTGTAGTGTGTAACAGGAAAATGAGAGGTATAATCTAATCTGGTTTCCATTGGCAACATCTCCACTTTTCTAATCTCACAGTTTAGTAAATATAGGCCCTGGAGATAACAGGCAAAAGCATGTTAAATAGCAACGGAAACAAACCGTGTCAGAGATATTTACATGTCCAAATTTTAAACGGCTAAAGTGATCTAACACAACAGTTATACCGTTCCCATTATCAGCCTTGAAAAAGCTGGCTTAAGAGCCAGGGTGTAGAGCTGGGGAAATTGGAGGGGGTGTGAAAAAAGGGCCATTCAAATGAGCTATCTGCAGTATCTGCACTGTTCACATTGATACCTGCTTTTTGCTACCAGTACACATCATTACTCAGAAAATGTGCTGTGATTGGCTGTGATTGTTTGTTTACATGAGGGAAGGGGGGAGGAGGGAGAGACAGGCAGTACTGTGCTGGAAACAGCTGACTGTGTGAGCCAATCAGTGCTGAGCAAACACAATGGGAGAGGAAAGCCAGCTTTGTAGTATTCACACTGACTGAAAAAGCCGTATAGGAGGGCAAAACCTCTTCTAAAAAGAAGGCTCTGAACACCAGCTTTCAGTAGCCGGGTTTTTGTAAATGGAGCGTTCACACTGAGTTTAGAAGCCGGCTTTTTCATAAAAAAAAGACCGTTAATTTGAGGTAATGTGAACGGGGTATTACAGACCAAATCAAGGTTTTCAGGGGAGCAGTGTATTATAATCTAATATTCTCCTTGGTATAAATCACAAATATGAGTTGAAGACAATGAGCAGCACTGTGCAAGTTCTGGTTAAGGACATGGTATGGAAACCACATCCATAGGTATGTCCTGGTTTTGGGAATTGGGATTGTACAGCCGATTTACACACAAATTGGCTCATTATTAACAGATATTGGAATGGTGACACACATTAGATTATAAATCTTATTAAACTTGTAGTTTAGGAAGGGAAATGGCTAGTGCACTCTCCTTACGTATTACTGTATACCCACTTACTATCAGCTCAACTTATCTTACAGTCTCGTGGGTGGTGCAGCATCAAAACCTGTGTATGTCTGGAGTGGTGTAGACTTCTTTAAAACTTAATTTGGACAGAGCTCCGGTGAGCTCTGAAACACATATGTAGTCTAGAGTGGTTCTCAAACAGCATTATGTCACACCTCTTCTCCATCTCACAAGGCCCTTTCCTCATTCTCTTTGGCCATTTTAGGCCCTCTTTTACCTGGGCGATGACTGGCTTCACCATCTCCTCATAGCCCACCTGCTTCCCAGGTACCATGACCTTAGCCTATGAGATGGGAATGATTTTGCGGCAGCCTTGTACTGCTCTGAGGCATCACAGGGCCCCTTTTCCACACATGAGAAACATAAGATCAGAATTCATAGTTTGAAAACGAATAGGATCCTGTGTTAGTTTTCATGTTAAAGCTCCCCAGTCCAAGCCTACATAACAGTGTAAAGGTGGTCAGTACCTGTGTGCAATAAGCAAAAAACTGAATGCACAAAAACTCAACATAGTTTTTCCCATGTGAAAATGTACCCACCCTCCTCTTATGTTTAAACACCAGCTTCAGTCATGTTGATTTCAACATGGACAACTCACTATATACACCTCTGGAACTTCTTTCTCAACCACTGTAATGTACAAGTCCTTTCCCCTAATTTTTTTTACATGGTGTCTCCAATTACAACTTTTATTCTTTTACATTCCTTCACCTCTTGCCCTACTCCATTAGCCAATGGGAACACATGCGTGTTCTCATCTATCTACTTATTCTTCTATAACAGCCCTGACATGAAATGGTTATACAGAAGCACAGACAATTTTCACACCTCAGCCATCGTGTAGACCAGACAGATCTATTATATGCAATTTTGATCCCAGTGCACAAGATTACGGTACAAGCAAGAGACACAATAAGCATTTGTAAAGCTACTTCTCTTCAACAGGTTTTCTAAAACAGAGTTATTAAACAATATATACAACATATCTATAGAAATAGCAGAATGGGGTACAGTAAGTTACAATTTAACAAAAATGTATTTTATCAAAGACAAATGTGTACAGTAAAAAACGTGGAAGATGAATCCTGATGGACGAACCAAAAAAGTAGACACTTCCATTTATAAAAAGAATGGCTCTCTAAATACACTGTTTTACATCCAGTATAATTCCACGCAGCCATGCAGTCATCCATACATACAGGTGTATAACATGTTCTTCTGAAATATTTACATTTATTGGTTTGCATTTCTACTAGGTGTGAATTCTGTAACAATTATTTATTATTTTATTAAAATACACATAATAGCCATAACAATCACTATGACACTGAAGAAAACGTATACAAACACTGAATAATAGGGATAAATTATTAATATTATGATCAGTATTAGCTAAATATTACCAGTGTATAAAACCTGTACTGTTAGCGTCATAGATGCTATTCATCATAACCATACTTGGAAAATGTTTCAATATTAAGGGAAGTAGAAAAATATGAATAAAGTTATATGTAAGGTATATTGCCCCACAATCTTTTTAAGATACTGTACTTTACTTATTATGGATTCAATGAGACTATCAAGAAAGACTTAAAAACTTGTTAACATCACACAAGTGCAAATAATAAAATAGCAAAATAATTGGTTTTCTGTTGGAAAAAAAATGGGTGGAACAATTTTTAGGTCTGCGATTTGCAAACATCCAACAAAAACAAACAGTCATTAAAAAATAAACAACATATTAAACAAAAAAAAAAAAACAAGTAGCCAATTAGTGGCTTGATGAAGTCACATCACAAAACACAGCCTTGAAAGCAAATCTATAAAGCTGGGCAACAAGAATATAAGTATATGAAATATTAGTAGTAGTTCTTAACATCTCAAACAGTGCAGAGAGATTTATTAAACGGTGTGATTTCCAGCAGTTCAAAGGGTATTTTCCCAGATGATTAATATGGCTAGACATTCATTATTCATCGCTATACCTGGATTAATAGAAATGGGACTAGATGCTTTCCAAACATAAATGATTTGCTGGGAGTTTCTATTAACCTAGAATTGCTTTTTAACCCTTAAACTTTGGGATAATTTATACTATGTCTATACCTCCATCACATTTAATCCAAACTAAACACAAATCAACAGACGCAGACATATAAGGGGGAAAATACTGAACTGTTTATCCATAAATACTATTTATAATACTAACATAAATCAAAATTTATGAATATTACATTACAAGAAATGAATACAGCAGTGCAACTGATATACTGGAGACCCTAAAAACTCTAATACATTTTTGAGACAATTACTGAATAAAGTTGTTCTTGTTACATCCTGTTTATATACTCTGCACTAGAACTCTAAAACTATATTTTTGTGATTTGTTTTAACATATTCTTACCCACACAAACACATTACATGTAAACACATATATGAACTTATCTTACCTTCAGGGAAGGGATCTATAGAATGAGGACAAATTGGACAGGCTAAAACTATTGTCCTATTAAACAGAGTTTCCTGTAGTATTAGTAGTTCTTGGTCATTGCATTCAAAGCAAGCGTGCATCTGGGTGTCTCTGGGGGTGGACTGCCATTATTGTTCCCAGACGTAACCAGGATTTTAACCAAGGACCAAAAAGAGGACATCTGCTAATCATGGATTTTTCTTTACAGATAGTGCACTAGAGATTGAAAGGGGTGTCTACATACCACATTCTAAGTATTCCTCAATACAGATCTCAAGTGTTTGTAATAAGGGAAATATACTTTTTATGCTATAGAGAGATCTAAAGTCCCAGTAAACACACACAGACAATACACAGTTTACAGTCTAACTAGCTTTAACAACTATAACTTTCACCACTATTCAGTATTCTCATGTTTTGTGTTATCTAGTATTAGCAGATAAATGAATGNAAGTAAATAATGTCCCAGAGAGTTTGCAGTGTGGTATGCGTACCCCTGCTACTGGATGGTTTGTTCTCAGGCTACTTAATTCTTATGAATATGTAGTATAGACGGCTAATTTAATGCAGACTTGAGATATGTTAAACATCAACTGTGAACTTGTAGCATAGGGTGAATGTCTCTGATCTATTTATATATTTGCTAATTAACATGTCATTTCAGAAAGGATTAAAAAAAACCCATTCATTTCCAGCCTAGGGCATGAACTCTTTACCCCCATTAAGTTTTTAATTTAAACTAGTGTTCAACAAGTCTGAGCTAGCAGTTTAAATAAAACTTGATGCCTGTGGAAGCTAAATAAGTGAAACGCACATAGCGGTTCGCTGCAGGGGTCTCCTACCCCTTTATTAACGTTATATTGGTGGGGTTGTGGGTAAATAGGGACATCTTATCAGTAGCCTACGATTATTTAACTTTATTAGCGGCAGACATATATTACCAACCCATACATGCTATATAAGGGTGGTAACCATCTTAAACAAATACTAGGTAGCCGCCGGATCTAAGGGTCCCTATAATAGGGATGCTGGGCACATAGCCCTATGATGCCCACACAATAAACTTGCGATATTCTGCAGTATAAGAGTTTACAATAACTTGAACCCCACCACAATAGGGTAATATANTGTGAGATTCCCTGCAGCCTTGTTTTTAAATCACAAACTAGCACTTTTCTCTCACTTTCTATTGTGTATTTTTTATATATATTTCGCTGCTTCTTTTGTGTGACGATCATAAATTTTAAACGCAGTTCTAATAATTGTTATATTTTAAATAACAACACTAGTATGAAGGAGGAACCCCCAGGGTACCTGAGTGCACCCATTAAAAGACTTTCTTTTCTTTTCTCCTTTTATTAACTTGGTTCAGAGTCTTGGGTGGCACCGCCCATGATATGTATGTAATGTATTAAAGCCTATTAAGGCAGAACTGTAAATTACTGTGGGAATATATAACGACATATCCTCTGGGCGATAGGATCCCTGAGTGTAGGATATACACTCAATCCAACACAGAGTGCAGGTGTTCTTTTTCTCTTCTTGTTGTATATTCAGTTTAAATAAAAACAAAACACCTTTATGTGGTATAAAGATAACCAATGCAAATGTATACCTGTTTTAATACAAAAGTTTAAATAAAAGCCTAACATATACAAAGAAGCGAATCCAGACCAAGAATCAGAATGTACACACAAACATTGTCCAATGTGTATTCATACTGCACAGAACTGGGACTTCCGACCATAACGCCAATCATACTGATCTAGTGTCTATATTATTGGCAGAAGCCATTTCAATTGTACAGTACGGGCTGGACTGAGTGCTAATTCCCTATGACATATATTCCCTATGGGGGGGAGGTGGAATTGGCAGGAGACTGCACTAAAAAATTGGGTGCTACTGGACACCAAACATACTAAAGTCTGGACACCCAAGGCCTCAGGAAGCAAGAAAAAAACTATAGCAGTAACTATAAGTAATACTTATTAACTGCAACATCATCTTGCAAAATGGTTCTACCAGGTTGAAAGTCAAAAGTGTTCAGCAGCAGTTACACAGCTGTGTTGGTTTTTAAAGCCATGAAAATGAAACATGTGATTTTTAGTGCTACAGGGAAAAGATTTGGGAAAGCACAGAAGAGGGTTAAGTGGGAAGTTGAACATTTGTTAAACTGTCTAAAGAGTTTTAGACAGTTGGCATAATCCAGTCAAATCACTGAAAAGTGTGCGGTGCTGATTATGTGCAGCGTGGAGGGGACAGGTGGGGCAATATTGAGACAGTGAACATATGCATGTGGATGTTTACAGTTTTTTTGATAGTCTTATAGGTTAATAGAAATATTTTACAAAAAACTCTTCAGAGAAAGTGAAAGAACAAGAATATATCAGTGATTAAATTACTGCCCTTAGTCAGTGGACCTAATTGCATAAAATAATTATAATTTGGAGCACTTGTAGGAAAGTCAGTAAAGAAGCTGAAATCAGCATGTAAGATAGAAAGTGAACAATAAGCCGGGTGGCAGTGAATATCTAAATATGACTAGGATTGGAACAGCAGTAATTTGTGAATAGATGGGATGTAGAATAGGAGATAATAACAAAAGTCACATGACGCCACAGTGTGCACAGATAGAACTGACCTTTGGGGAGTTATTGACTCCCCATGTCCATTAGTTAAATAATAAAATACAATATATTCATAAACCATAACAGTCCTGTTTAATAATCAGAATCCATGATCAGCGGTCTAGGTGACTACCCCTTATTACATTGCAGTAATTATGTATACTGGAATGCAACATAAAATTAACCTGCAACCCATTTGGTTGAATTCTGGTGTGTGCACAGAAAAAAGTAGAAAACATACATTTCTTTCAGAAATTGGACATGATAGCATAAGTAATTGTAATCTATAAAATAAAGCATGGTAAACACGAAATAACCAGTACACAAACCTTCACTGGAATAATGTTCCTCAAGATTTAGCTGAATATTGTTATCGCCATCCTCATTCGCACTTCCCAGCAACATCCAGTTTTCCACGTCACTTTGGTCACTATCGGATGACAAGACTATTTCTTCCACAAGCTTCACATCATCATCTGAACTTCCCCTAATCACAACTACTTCCTGGACCACACCACCTTTGTAACTTTTGCGGGAATTAAGAGATTTTGACTTTTGAATTTTTGACACTCTTTGATCAGCTGTACAGGCTTTTGGCGTGGATTGGTTCTTTGGTTGTTTGAATGTCCTTAATACTTTCCCTTTAATCTTTGAGGAATAGACACTGTCCTCATCAACACTATCTGACAGTATTACCACTGCATCATTCTCGGACGCTCTAATTTCATCACTGTCAGAAATAGTAATAATGCCAGTATTCTTTGTGGAGATTTTAAGATTCTGTACATCCTTTGTGCCATGGTCACTTTCATTAAGTTCTTCTGAGATGTCTCCACTGAGATTTTGGGAATAGTGCACCTGGCTATAGAGGTAGCATTCTACTTCACTGTCAATGCTTTCATCACTTGATGACACTTCACGGTACAACTCATCTTCATATGCAGCCACGTCCACCTCATCATTAAACATTGTGAGGTAAATTCTGTAAGGAAAGTCAAAGAAAGGAAGTCTAGTAACAGCTGAATGTAAAATATTCAAACATTTTAGCAGTAGTGATGCTTACTGTCCTATACAAGAAACAAACGGTTAATATTTGTCTTTAAGTAAATATTTCTTATGAAAACATAACAGGAACAGAATGCACAACTTGACAGACAGTATGGATGCCGACATCCATCTGCACACTTCTGCAAGCTGCTTGTGAAAGGTGGGTGCCAGATATTCCAAGGCTGATCTACACCAACTGCAAAAAATACACAAGTTGGATGGTCCCTGTGAGAGGGAGTATGCAGAGGTCTGGTTCTGGTCTATTGATATTATTGTCTCCACCTTAAAATGTCCATAGGGGAAACCAAAAACAGTAACCTGTAAACAAAATACTAGGTTCATCTCACACCAATTACATTCAAGCTCTCAGTTTCATTTTACTTACTGGAGAATATAAGCTCAAATCTGATTGGTTGCTATGGGCAACATCCCCACTTTTCAATCTCCCTGCTTAGTAAATTTAGGCCTCTGTCTCACATCCCAACAGAGTAAAAATGTTGTCTTTATTACTTGCCATTAGTTTATTAAAAAAGTTTTTACTATATTGACTGCAGAAAAACAGGTATAGAGTACCTTGAAGGTATAAATGTGTCCTATTTTAAATCAATCAGCTCTCAAACTACCTGCTTTCCTACTTATAACAATAAAAACAGCCTGCATGCATTACTATACATATACCAATTAAATTACCCATCCTGCCATAAGGTTGTTTTGTTTTATTTTAAGAAAATATTGACTAGAACAAGTGTTCCAAATGTATGTTACTGTTATTGAATATTTCACATAACCCAAACATTAACTATAAGCAAAAACATCCAACTATTTGCAATTCAATGAAAGGCTGCAACAAGAGAATGCTGGTGTGTCTTATAATGCACATAACACTTTACAACACTTTAAGTGTTTAGTTATAGTCCAGGACCATTGTAATACATCTATACAGTATCTATCTGGAAGATACACCTATGAGTATAGAAACAAGGCTTTTTAATAACGCTGTGTAACTACAAATACAAACACAGAAGGTGCTTTAATATGGTGGAGTGAGTACAGGAGCATGCTGTTTACATATGAACACAGTGCCCTCCTGCAATGTAACCTCAGCTCATACCTCTACAACACTAGAAACCATACTGGAATAGCATTAGAAACCATACTGGAATAGCAAGCTACAAATACGTTCACAATATAATACAACTACTTCACCTGACAGATGAGAGACCCACACTGTGCTCCACATGTGCATTGGTGTAACAAACAGGAAGTTCCCACAGGAAACACGGCAGTCTGCTGCCCGGTGTAACAGTCATTGTGTCCCCACTAGACGCAGCAAGTTAGTTCCGCTCTCAGTAACTGCGGTGGGTATTATGTGGGACCGCTCTGCAATGTACTGTACTTATATATGCTGGAGTCAGTATACAGTATATTGCAGCATACATGGTACACTCTGTAATGTACTGTAATCAGAGTGTTTCCATATATACTGGAATCAGTATACAGTATATTGCACCATATATGGGACCACTCTGTAACATAGAACACTGGTCAGTAATTCACACCCTCCAACATGACCCATTCCACCAGGTACATAATACTCCGCTCCTGGGCTTTCAGCTGTCACTCACCTGGTTATAACGAACTAACTGATGTCTGATTAATGTAACAATGGTGGTTACCATAGTAACTGATTGCTGGAAGTTCCAGAACAGAGTATTTTGTACCTGGTGGAATGGGTCATGTTGGAGGGTCTGCAGTATCTGTGTGCAATAAGCAAAAATAAAGTATTCTCCCTGCATGCAAACACTGACATTCATTATTCATTTTACCCCCCCCTCCCTGCAATTCATCAGTGTTTTGCCCAGGAGTATCTTTAGACTTGTAAGTACAGTACGGTAGTCTGGATCTGGTCCACTATGCTCTACTAAGCATTCACCTGTCACACTTATCTGGATTCGATTAATTAACTAGTGTAAAAAACAAAATGTTGATCATTGGTATGAGGTGTAAGTATATCCGATGGAACCAAAGTTTTCCCTATTATATACCCACACAGAAACGTCTAGAATGAGTGACATGATAACATCACGCCGCTTAAAAATCATCGAGGAGGGTGGCACAGAGAAGAAAATATTAATGCCCGTCCTCTTTTTTTTTTTTTTACAAATTTCTATTTTTACAAATATTTTTTTTACACTGCCACCCTGCTGCTGTTCGGCCACCTGACCGCTATATGCTGTCGCCTAAAGCCACCTAATGGTAGCGCCGACCCTGGTGTTAATGTTCTGCTAATCACTTTCCTTGTGCAGTGTACTTTCAGCAACCAAAATTTCCTTAAAATGGCAGCTTGCTGGAAGTCTGGATCGACTGACTGCTGACACACCTATATTAAACATTGTAATGCAATGTCCCAACCACATGATAGTCAACTAGGCTGTTGGAAGTGTTCAGCGTTCAGCAGAGTCATTTCCAGTTGAATCTCTAAGATGCAAGCACATATGAAGACCAAATAGATTTACAATTTGACCGCACTGTAAGTGTGCTATTTTTTATAAACCTTAGTTTTTGTGTCTGTGTCTTATTTTTGTATTACTTTTTGTTACATTCTAATCATTCTTTTGTTTTTATGCAGAAAATGTAAATGAACATAATGAGGTAGCATTATGTAACATAATGTTACCCCTAGATATCTATTGAATTACCACATGTAGTGTACAGTCACAATACAGACAATATTGAATATATATTTGACCATATAATGTAATATATT
>JABWIB010004496.1:25947-40300 GCA_016617825.1 Platyplectrum ornatum
TATATATATATATATTTGGACCTGCAGCAAAGTATCAGGGGTCCAAAATGTGTACCAAACTGTCATCCTTTGAACTTAGTCATGACCCGTCGTTTTAAATGGTTTGACATAAACAGTGTCTATTTCAAGTTGCCTTAGTGCAACTACAGCTGAAATGGCTTGTGTTGTGCTGTAGGATGGAAGGGATAGAGGAACATAGTTAATGTATGGCAAGTGCACCTGATACAAAGGCAAATTGGCACTATTTATGTCAAACCATTTGCATCAACGGATCATGTCTGAGCCCAATAGGCTGACACCTTGTGACATATGTGGACCTTTGTGTTATAATTTCCTACTTCAAAGGCATTGCAAAGATTCATACATAGCTGCAGGTGTAAGTCTATTATATTTTCTTTTTAATTATACAGGAAAAAAATCACTTGTTGCACTCTTTCAACATGACATATTTAGTAACCTATATACAGTAGGCATCTAAAACACATCTTATATGGGCGGTGCTACACTAGAACCCTCATAGATACTGAACCACAAAAGTGAAATGTAATTCCTTTGCGGGTGCACTCTTAAATGTTTTTTGTCACACCGGAAAAGAGTCTTAAAAGTACTCAATTTTATTTATATTAATTAAAATCAGGGAAGAAAATGAATTTATAGTTTGTGAAATAATTAAAATAAGGAAATAAAAAAGTTGAAATAGTAAGAAAATGTGTGTTATAAAATGGCTGGCAGCAAAGATTTCTCATGTATCTGTTTTATACCAACTTTTTATTTTCTTAATAATTGTGTCTGGTATATATATTCAAATATAGATGATTTAACAGGGTGGAGATCGAGCTGTGGCTGATAATTGTAGTTAACCAAAGAGATATTTTGTAGGTAACCAATGAAGTCTTATGTAAAGCCCTCAGAGCATCACTGTGCAGTTCTGTCTCATACAATTTCCAAAGAGCTGGTGCCTATCAGTCACTCTCATGAAGGACCGCAGGGAGTACCAGCAATTAATCTAGCACAGTGATTCCCAAACTGTGTGCCTAGGCTCCCTGTGGTGCCGCAATGCTCACATTGGGGTGCCGTGGAATGTTATTCCTAATGCGGTGCCACATTGTTAGTGTTACTTAGAAGCGAAATTTTATGTCTTCTATAGGAGTAACACAAGATTTGATGAAGTATTTCTGTCTTTACCTAAATAGTTATTACACTATGATGACTCAAAAACGTAAAAAATGGAAAATTATTTTGTTTTAGGGGCGCCTTGGAAAATGATGGAGACTCTAAGGGTGCCTTGTCTGAGAGACTGCAAGGTCAGGAACCACTGATCTAGCAGCATTTAAGGATTCATTAGAGCATTTGTAAAGTGCCAGTGCAAAATTATTTAAGCTATTAAACAAGTGCAAATCAGTCCCACAAATAATCATATAGAGTATCAACGTATAATCTAGAAGCCTTTCATGATCACCATTGATGATCAAATACTTGATTGCACTCTGGTCCAGATACCTAAAGTGCTTGTGCACAAAGTGCTGATGATCATGAAAGGCTGCTGAAAGTAAAATGAACAAAAATAACAGGACAAAAAAGGTCACTTACACTGAAAACACTTAAATAAACTCCTGCTAAATAGATGTTCTCAAATGTCAAATGCTCTCCTAGCTCCTCACTCTGCTCCTCTCTACAAAATAGGCAAGCCTTGTACTAGGTGGTATGTAAAATGGTACAACTGACCAAACAACTAATATGAAACTTTTTCACAAAGGGTTAATTCAATTTTGGTGCTTTTTATAGATACAAACACTTTAAGTAGAAGTGCTGCAGTTAGAATGTAATCCTTGCATTTTTATGAAGGATTCATAGGCCATGGAGTAGGGGATATTTACTTGCCCACCGTTCCTACCTACGTCCTGAAACTTACTCAGTGCTATTAGGCCACATTTCACCAAATGGCCTTCCATCAGCTGCTCAATACCTTGGCACTATATGTCCCCCTTTTTGGGTGGGCACATTGGGATCCTCCATTTTACAATTATGTCAAATGTCTACATCACTTTTCTGTTATCAGGAAAGGGGTGCAAATTTATAACTGAAAGTTATATGGACTTGTTAGGAAACTTGTTAGGTTATTGTATAAACCTGTTGCATAGGGATCCAGTCACAGAATATTCTGATCCAACTTTCACTCTTTTGTTTGTTAGCTAGTTTCCTCATGTTGGATAATCTTGAGAGCTCTTTATCCCATTTAAGTGTGCATGGAAGTGACATACTAGGCAGTTTTGTACCGTAGAAGGTGGGCGTACCACCTAAACAGCATGCCTAATCACTGCACGCAGTGCAGGATGGCCACGTAGATTAAGATGAGAGGGGTCGTGAAAGGTATGTCCGCACAGGTCGGCTTTTTGTTAAGTCCACATCTGCCTTAACCACCTCCAACCATTCACCTTTGCAAATACTAATAACCAAAAGTTTGCAAGATGCGATTATAATACTGCAAAAGTAAAGAAGAGACTCAACTCCGGCAAGCTGTTACTTGAATAAAAATACAGCAACAGATCAACATGGTTACATCAATAGATTGATGATGATCTAACAGTGTCTGTTAGACAGCACTAAAAAGTGCAATCTATTTTTGTACATTTTGCAGACAACAGAGATGATGCGTCCATGTCCAGTCTTTGGTCTGGCCAAGATGGAGCCGGAGTGCTCAAGTCCTTTGTTTTATGTATCATGTTGCACTCACAAAAACTCAAATAGGTCAGTTATTGATTATCAGTATGAATCATATTTAGGCTTTAACAGTTCAGACGGATGCAGATTTGTGTGGAGAAGTTAAGATGAATACCAAAGCGTCTAGAACACCACACTAGAGTGGTAAGTGATAAGGAAGTTTATTCTCTTTCATGCAGACCTTTAAAAATCTGGTCTGTAGTGTGTACCCAGATTAAGTACTGGCCAGATGGAGAATGTTCATGCACTTTGATTCACATCTTCCACATCAGATTTGATGTCAACTAAATTTTTTTTTCCTTGATTACATTAGCTTGTCTTCAAATTAATTGCCATATACTACAATTTATTTTATTTTAGTATCAAAAATGGTCACATCATATTTAAACTTAATATATAATTTAGAACATGATGAAACTGGTAAACACCAGAGGTGGTCACCCATGAGTCATGCATTTGTAATATCACTGTTCAAACATTTATCGCGCTGCTATTACTAATGATGCTGCTTGTAATAATTTCATCTGTCAAAAAAAGAGTCATGTATTTTTAGACAGCATAAATTATTTTACGCACATGTGTGACTATTTGTATAAACAGTGCATTACTTTGCATTGCTTCATTACACAATATTTGTTTCAGATAAATGATTATCCAGCTAAGGCTGTAGCTTATATTTATGGACATATATAAAATAATGGTAAATGAACACACCACACACATACATTCTTCTATCACAGGTCAGGTATTTTGTGTCTACAGGACACCTGTGTGGATTAGACGCCTAGTCTAAATCCCCTTTAGTTTAAGTTTGCTGATATGTAAAGCTTACAGTCTGTATCCTACTGGTGGTTAAAGCAGACAATTTATTTTCCTTATTATACCTTTTTTTGATTGTAAAAAAAACCCCACCAGATTATATGTAAACAGATGCAAGAAATAACTGTTCAGGCACATTCAAATACCACTTGCAACATATTATGACATATTCGTAATGGTCCAGATCCAGCCTACTACAAGTCCTTTAATACTTAGAATCAGCATGGTCAGTAAAGCAAGATAGTTGGATGTAGCATTTACTGTACTATTTCACATTCCTCCCCTTGCCAACCGTATGTACACTCTGTACACAAACTCATCTACTGGCCCTAGTAACGTATAGAGGGAAGTCTGGTTCTTAAAGATCATCCATACACTTTTTAATCATACAGGGTACTGTAAAATACAGTATAGACATACAGGGCATGAACAAGACAGCAATGCAGTACAAAGCAATAAAAAAGATTACAAAACAAGTACAAAACAATATAAGAAATAAAATACACAATTAAAAAGATGGCCATTTTGCCAAGATTTTGCCTTCACAACGTGGTTCTCCCTTCCTTGATGCATTATGACCAAGTGTGATACATTCCAGGCAGGCAAGCCAGATATCACACCCGCCGAGTGTTCAGTCTTACAAGATCTCATACTACTATGTGTGACTACCGGGCTCTGCCGGATTATAAATCAACATCTTCAAGTCGGAAGCCTTCCCCCTAAATAGCTCCCCCCAGGATAACCTGTGGAACACCTCCTTGATTCACCTTTGTTTGCAATGTTGCAAATTGAAGGACCTGGGCATCTACCTCACTGATCATTAAGCTGTTCACTGCCAACTATTCCCTTCTCCTAGGAAAGATGAAAAAAAAAATGAAATGAATATCTTCCTTAGGCTTTACCTTTTTCAGACCTTCTTAGTATGTGTCCCCATCCTGGTGGTTGCTGGCCTCCAAAGCACCCTACTCAAATACCCCCCGTACCAGTCTTGCCTTGCTTAAAAGAACAATGTGGAATGCATATTACCTGACTTTTAACTATACTATCATGCTACCCACCTTCGTTCCTCCGGTTGTGTCCCCATATCCCCCCCTGGCTAGAAATTGAGACATCCCACATGGGCTCACGTCCCTGTCTTGCCTCTGGTGTCTACCCCGTGCTGCTCAACCAACTACCCCCTAATTTTTGCCTACAACTGCATCAATTTGGGACACCTGTAGATCTGACCTGGCCTCCTCTCCTCTAACCTTACCCCTGCTACCCAGCCTTTCCCCCAGGTCGGTTGGGAAGTTTCTCCAACCTCCTGACATTAAATGAGAGGGTATTTAGAGTCAGACACGTCTCTGTCCCTGCATAAATTAATGTTTGGCATTCACTTTTTGCTACTAGATCATTTTAGTCTGTGTCAGGCACTGGCATTTTACAAGTGACATTCTCAGGACACTCTCGAGTGTTAAATGCTCTGTGTAAAATACACATGTCTGTTTCCCCAGTCAGGATGCAGAATGACGTGAGCTTAAGCTATGGGTAGTGTTTACTAGTTTACTAATAGGTACTACATGTGCAGGTGGTCTGTGATTCCAACAATGAATAATGAGTGTTTTTCCTGAGTTTCCCGGCACATGTCATGACTCCCATATTCTGAAGCAGTCATCTCTATTTGACATTTATTTGGTTTTATTTTTATAAAAACAGCTAAATATCTTCCTTTGTGTGTTGTGGGAAATAAATATTCTTATTTTAATCTTGCAATTGGTGTGTTTATTGCATCATAAAGTGTACCAATGCAACATTACAACAGTAACACAAATGTATATAAAACCATGTAATGGCATTATACTTTTCAGATATGTTTCAAAAATTAAAATAAAAAACAAGTAGTGTTTTTCTCATGGTATTTATTTTAAAATGCAAAAAATTTAACCAAAGAAACCAATTTTCTACATACCAGGCATTTTAATGGCATGGCCCTGTTCCTCTCATCTTCCGCTGGTCATATCATTAATCAAAATAATAAGTAGTTCAACTACACTAAATTAGTCACAAACTCACTCACACACCTAGCACACAGAAAGATTATAAGGGGGCAAAGAGTAGAAAAAAAACCCACCTAAATAAGCAAACAACTTTCAACGATTACAAAAAACTCCTCTAAACTAACTACCAACTCCAGCCACTGACTCACCCTACCACTCTCCAACTTCTCAAATGCCCTCAAAGACAACTGGAAGTGTATGGTTTATATATACTGTTTATATATATATTGGGACTTAAATACAAACTCACACCTCAATGGAGGGGGCGAACATTTTAAAAATGAGTAGGAGAGATGCAAACTCGCATATAGCCAAATTGTCTACAACAAGTCAAGATTGAGCAACTTAAAGATGGCCCAAAATTGTACAACTTGATTAACCTCGACAAGGAGATCAAATCGCCACACAAATTCACCTAATTTCCTAGTAAAGACATAAAATAGTTTTGAAACGGAAAGTTAAAATCGTGGAGAATAACATGCACATCATCTCAACCTTTAGTAAGTTCCCCCACTGATATCATGAAACTTTAAGCCACAGCATGCCTCAAAGGCATAGATATAGTTGACAACTGACCAAGCATAATGGGACTTGTAGTTTCACAACTGGTGTGTCATTGGTTAGCTGCACTTGCTTTAGGGTTTCCTTTTTGCTGGCTAACGTAATAGAGGAAAATCAGCATCCTTTGCAACAACTGGGTACCCACATAAGTGTGGGCAGTTGGTTCTCTTAGAGTTACTCCTAAAAAAATAAAATGCATTTTTAGTATGTTAGCTCTCAAACAATGAAATGTTGTCTAATTGTTACTTACTGAGATTGCTTATCAGTCATAATATGAATGAAACAAGACCTTTATGGACTCAACTAGATAGCTTTAGGTGCTCAATATATCTTCCTATTAGTTCCTGGTTGAAGACTGCAGTGAGAAGTTATTGGGAGGTTGACAGCTGATTATAGTGAAGAGGCATTTGGAATGTGCTTGGAGTTTAATGGAGAGACATTCTGAAGGTCAGTGTATCTATTATTTCATTCTGCAGAGAGCACCATACAAGACATAAAAGGACTTAATCTTTTGCTATTCTTCGTTTCTATAACAAAACCTATGGTCTAGCATTCTTTTGACATTTTACTGATTTACACCACATGAGCTCTGGAACAGCTTCCAGTCCTGCTGTGATTCAATCCCAAGATCTGTAGATATTGAACAAAATTGTCCAATTAAATGTTCCACTCAATACCTTTTTAAGATGTATACCTCCACTTAACACCAACTCCCATATCTTGGCATAGTTTCCTAACTTCCTTTCATGAATGTTTCAGGTTGTACTTGTATATATTATTCACCTTCAGTGAATAAAGGAAAAAGTTAGTAATTCTTTTTAATGAATATTTTGGGGGAATAGTCTTTTTAAATGGTATGTTTCTTTAACTGTATATTATGCAATCCAATACCTCCTATAAAATGAACTAATTTCTTAAATATACAATATTGTTTTTTTTTTTTTTTTTTTAATAGTCATCCGTTGTAGCTGTCAATGACATACAATTATAGTAATGGCATTTTAAGACTATTTAAATGTATTACAATGGTATGTATGTGATATGTATTTCTGTGATATGTGCAATACATTATAATAAAACTGTTTAACTAACATGGATATCAGTAAATAAGCCTTACAGCTGAATAAATGATACAAATTAAAAAAGTTTATATATATATATATATATATATATATATTAGATTTTCAGTAGTCTTTCAGTCTACTGTGTTTAGCACAGCAAGTATTGCTCAGTCAATACAAGATCCTACTATGCCCCTTTCTCTCCACATTGGCTTTAACACACTGATCTCTTGAGATGATTTTTCTAGTATTATTGTAAAAACCCTCCATTGCCCTTGATGTGCCAGCCACGTCATCATGTTTGGTATTATGTATGTACACATGAGTGCACGCTTTTATGCTCTAGTGTTGCATCCTAACATTTCATTCTTTTCTAATATAAACTGACAGGCTCAGAGAATGAACTGAAATAGTCAGTATTCAGACTTACAAAACCCATTTTTTTTAAATAAATAAGTAAAATAATAATACTCCATGAAATGAAACTGAGGAAGTTTATTTTTTTTTATTATTATTGTTATAATCACTGGCATACTTAATAATTTTCACCACAACCTTTTTTTTAAAAAAAACTTTTGTTGAGTGTTTTACTCCTCTGTGCACAGATGTAATTATCTTTAACCCATGTACTCCCAACGGGTGCATACAGTGTCTTCTTATAGAGTAGTTGAATAACATCCTATTTTACTTTAGACTAATAGCATGCCTTGTTGCTATTTCCTGTTTGGTGGTAAAAGAGAACATGTTATACAAGCACCTGTTGGGGGGGTCAAACGAGATATGTAAACGGTCAAAGTTATTTTTACTATTTTAGGGTTAGATATAATTAGGAAGACACAGTATCTGCAAATTATAACAGATGTTTTTATAACAACAGTTTCTGGCACTATGTTAGGAAATTAAATCTTCTTTTCCTAATAAGAAAGCAAAGAGATTGAAACCATTTATTACTTGCTATAGATATAGTGGAGCAGATATATCTCAAGCACTCATAGTACCTGTTCCAGTAAATTTATGTTATCTATTTAAAACTTTAGTATAAATATTTATTTTTAAAATTAATTTTTCAACATAACGGGACAGATTTAATTGTGCGCAAAGTGCACTATGTAACGTCCGTAAGGACTAATAATTTCTTACAGACTTTAAAACCGCAACAGACAGGAAAAAGTGCACAACCAGCTTTTTATCATCATTGTGCAGAGTTGCATTTGCCATATAGTGCAATTACCAAAAAGTTCCACTATGTTCATTAAATCAGGGAAGACCAGAATTTTTGTGCTAATATTTAACATTTCAGTAAAACATTCTGGTAGAACTTGGCATAGGACCGGATCTGCAGCGTGGCTGTGCGAGAGAGGCGAGTCAACTCTTCTGCCACTCCCCTCTCTCATGCGTAAAAGGCAGGGGATAGCTGTGCTTACACTTCTATAACCCAGCTTTAAGTTAGCCGTGTGGATCAGCAGGCTGTACGTACATATCTAGATCATTACACAGGGTGAAAACCATTTTTTGACCACCTCCTGCCACCAGTAATATTTGCTGTAGTGGCTGGCCAGCCTTAAAGCTTTAGATAACATTAGGAAGGTTATTAAATATTCGAAGGGAGAAAAATGGATTTTAAACATTAAATCCAGTATATCCTTGACTGACTAATTTTAGGCACAAGTTACAAATTTTAGGCATTGTAGTCCATCATAGGAGGACATTATCCATCATACAACTAGCGTTTTCCAGTCAGTGTTAAAAGAATCAGAAAAACAGTAGACGCTGCTATATTGGTTCATATTATGTTAAGATGAATGGTCTGGAAATAGTCTGGAAATAGTATCATGTTTTATATATTTATTATACTAAGAATCTACAAACAAATAGTTTTGTTTTTTTAACTATTGACTAGGGAAAATGTGTTTTATTTCAATTTTCACCAAAAGCCGGCTGCACCCATGCAGAATATTGTAACAAACAGACAAATCCCTCTGGAATATTTGAATAAATTATATATAAATAATAAATCTGAGAAGTCACGATTAGAGCTGCTTAATTTCATATTAGTTTATCTGAGCCATTCTACCTCACTTTAGAAAAACCATCCAGTATACAACCAGTGTTGTATACTGTGTGAATTTATCAAGTGGTTATATTCAAAGTCATGGTTCAGTGCTCAATATTTTATATACGCCTGGTGTATAAATGGAGCATGTGAAAGTGGAGAAAGTTACAGTTTCATGTTTTTTTGCTATGCTGTTTTTTTTTATAACCCCCAAAACAAAACCCACACAAAACAAATGAGGTCATTTTTCATAGACGACAGTGAGCATCTACCTATTAATGGAATGTACTGTATGTTGCATGTCTTAATGATAGACATGAATTAAGCATCTAACATAAATGTATTTAGTGGTGCTACAGATTTAAATTCAGTGTGTACTTCCATGTTGGTTGGTTCATGTGTGAATCCAGTTAAACTGTTCCATTCTTTACTTAGACATTTAAGTATCTTATCCAGAGTTTTAGGGCAGCAGATGTGCTGCTCAAGCTGCGTGTACATTAGCAACTCTGGAAAAGACCATTGAAAATGGGCACTCATTTGAAACATGCATAGTGGCGGCAGGGTTCATAGGGTGTAATGCAGCCACCTATGTTTCAAAATGTGCACAGCTATTCAGGCTCAAATAATTTACTATAGTAATTTATGACCAGTGCGTGCATTTGTTTTCATTACATATGTTTAAACTTGAAGATGGGACCATTTTATGAAGAACAGTCTCAAAAGTTTAACACTTAAACCAACCCTGATCCGTTGTAAATATTGTAGCTGGAAGCACCAGGATTCTGTTCCTTTGCCCAAATCACCAATACAATATTCACTTTCCAGTTTAAATATAGGGTAACATCTAGATTCACTAATGCAGAGCAAATGGAATTAGACACAGGACACTTCCTAAGATTGCCGCCATTCTGCATATACGCAAAGTGAAATCCTGCTGCACACAGCTCTGGATCAGACTCTTAATATATAGAAACAATCAAAATACTGTTAATATAGTAGTTATAATTCTAAACACTTTAAGGAAATGGCATATGTTCAACTGATTAGCATTGTGACAACTTGCACCTTCCACATTAGTGGTATTACTTTGACTGAAGGCAATATGGCTATGCTCCAGGATGATGCATGCCTCCACTGCAACGTCATCTTACCTAGAACAAAACTAGGGAAAATTCAAAGGACTTGTAAATCTGTCACATTTACAGGTGGAGATTAGAGAGAGGAATGGGTCTAGAATGTTCATGTGTTAATTTGTTCCAAAAATCTAAGAAATATGATGAGTACACTATGGGGCAGATTCAATTGTGTGTGAAACGCGTTGTGTATAATCCGTAAGGAATAGAAATGAGCTATTTTTTTGTGCAGCTCGTGTTAAAAACTGCATTATTTTTTAACGTAAGAGATGTTTTTTCTAGTCTACACGCAGAATTGAATCTGCCCCTATATGTATCATAATATATGTGACTGTGTGGAAATGACAATTCAATTTCATAGAATTTCATAGTTGTACGCTTAAATGTGTTGGAAAAAGTTGCATTGTAAAGATGATATAAAGCAAGCATTGCCCCTACAGAACATAATACTGTTTAAAACAGTGGTCGAAGTGGAAATTTGAAAGTGGGGGTATGGACATTTAGAAGTGGGGGTATGGAAACACAGAATATAATAGAAGTCAATGGAGATTTGTAGTTTTTCTATTACATCAGTGGGAGAAGTGTCGGTATGGCATACCCCCGTATACAACCCCACTTCGAGCCTGGTTTAAAATAATAATTACTTGTGTTTAAAACATATAATAATAATAATGCTGGCTTCACTAACAGGAAAGGCTGCAATATCAAGCTGTCTAATATGGCTATTCAGTCTGTATCTGTTTGTCTGTCTATCTGTTTTCTTTTACTTTTTCCAGCAAATCTGAATGGTAAAATTCAGCCATAATAAAAATGCTTTAAAATGTTTTGTTTTGCAAATGACTTTAGTTTTATTTCAGAAAGCCTATATACTATGTCTACTCTGACAGTTCAAGGCGTAGTTTTACCTTTGCATCATGTTGTATTAGGTAAAAAAAAAATAACCTAGATGTAATATGTACATAACCCGTTCTCCTTCTTGCGTTAAGTAGCGATTAACTGCTGGTTTTACTTACACAACAAAAAGATGTTTAAATTTGCAGCATTTTCTGTTAGATAGATGAAACAAGAGTAATATTGAGCAATGTAATAAAGCTGTTTAGCCTTCCTTGAAAACCAAAGGAGAAAGTTGAGGAAATCTTTTGATCTTTGGAGTTTTCGGAAACCTATTCATATTCTATTCACATGCAGGGTTTGACTTGAAGAGTAGAAGATCAGGGAGTTAGATCAAAGAACAAATGCTTTAACACTGACACAGAGTCACAATGCAGAGGAAATCACAAAAACACAAATTTGTTATAGTAAGGGAATTTCTCCGCATTAAGTGGAATCACTCAGGCATGTCCTCACATACCTATGCAAAGTGCGGAGAAGAAAGGGGACAAAGGTGGACAATACATTTGCATTTATGTTGTAGAGGACCGTTTTGTTTACATTAACAGCTTAGCATGACACACACACACACACACAAAAATCGCATATTTCGCATATTTCATCTGGACATGCTACAGGTGGATGGAAAAGTGTTAAAATATAAAGGAACAAAGAGGATTAGAATAATTGCATTTTATGCCTCAGGGAGTTGTGGTGGGTTTTAGAAAATGAAGTTAATGGACTCATTTTCTGAAAAGAAAAAAAAATGACATATTTATAAGATCTAATATGTGTATTTCCAGTATGACAAATGTAATTGCATTATATTTTTGGAAATGATTATATTTTGGTTAGGCTAACACATTTCAGATGTCGACTGTGTGTATGTATGTATCATTACAGGGATAATGCATGGCAAAACAATTACACACACAAATGCACACACAAACATGCAAGTACACGTATATTCTAATATTAATAGGGTATGAACCATCATACTTCTCCATTCCCTTGGCTGTAATAACTCTTTGTTTGTATATATGCTCTCCACCTCACTGGTCTCACAATAACTCTTGGCCATTTCTGCATGAAAAGAGAATATTTTGCATGACCGTACCAAGTAACTGATTTCTTGTAGTGTCCCCTATTGCAAATTTTGCCATTTTTGATTTCTCGAAAGTGTAATCACTAGAGCATCCCTCTGTTCTGAGCTGAGAAAATGACGCTGATAGATTAAGGAAGCGTTTTGATATCCAGTTCAGCTGTAATGGAAGATAGGAAAAAGTGGGTGGGTTAGCTGCCCTGTGGAACAAGTAAGATTTTAGACCAGCATGAATATTTTAAAATTAATCAGATCCTCACTGGAAACACATTAAGCTGAACATGCTTTTCCAATAAGAATGCCATTTTAAGCTGTATATATCATTTTTGTTTGTTTGTTTTTAAACATTTTGGAAACAGTCATTTGTTTGCTTTCTGGACTGAAAAAAACATGTTAGTGTATTTAAAGCTATAAAACCTACATACTTCTTTTTGGCAATGTAATATTACATTTCTTATCCAGATACAATAAAAACAGTGTTGTTAATTTGTAATATTTAATTGTAGCCGAACAGATCATAAAATCATAAGCTACCAGCTGATCCATTACCTCTATTTCATAGTTATTATAGAAGGAAATGTCATGGCATGTAAAGAACTTTGTTTAAATAATCAAGTTTAGATTTTTACATGTCCTTCCAGTAAAAGGCTTAGCATAAATACAAAATATATTCATATAGTAATAAAAAATGTAAAAGTAAAAACCATGTTGTATTTGCATTTCCCTCCGCCCTTTTGTTGTTTTCCTTTTTTACTTCTGTACCCCATTATAAAAAAAACTCAATAATATATATTTATGAAAAAAAGCCAAACTAAGGACTTATTTTTCTCTGATTCAGAGTTATAGCACATACTCATACATGAAACACACAACTCTGGATAGGACGTAAGTAGAAAAGCGCAGAACTGTCACTTTGCAGTTGGTGCTGTGTAGCTGACTATGTGTTTTGTTATTATGGCATCTGCAGTATTTAAAAACACACTGTAATACGTTTTGCAATGGCAGATCATAGTAGTTGTATTTCACTGCTATCCTGGCCTTTAAACAAAAAAATTAATTAGATAAGGATATATTTTGCAGTTGTTTTAGGTATTGCTTCTTAATGTTGCATTTTATATTATTGCGATTCTGCTGCCTTAAAATTGTTAGCTATAACATAAAAGAAATACTCATACAAATATGATCACTTGGTTTACATGGGATAGAAATATTTCCAGATATGCATTAATAACATATCTGCCAGTTACATAAAAATCGTAGCGATTGTATCCCTGAAACAGGAATTCTGCATGATAAGATTGTCGTTAACATCAAGTTTAGGAAAGGTAATCGTTTGTGAAATGCAAAGATCTACACCATCCATTAGAAAGAGATTTCTTGAACAAGAACGAGAATTGTAGTGGATGGCCAGCTTAAGTGTAGGGTGTAGCAGCACTTTGCATGTGTAGAACAAGGAGCAAGTGCAAAAGGGGCAAATGCAAAGTAGCTGATCACGTGTTCCCTTCCATATGCTGTATCGTAGTGAGCATGTGAACATTTTATTACCCAGATTCCCTGCAGTTTCCTCAAATATTTTGCACTAGCTCTTTGCTGTTGTAAGTGTAAGGAGATTTTAATGAAATTTCTAAATAGTGGCATAGCACCACATATTTGCACACACACATATATATATATATATATATATATATATATATGATATATATTAATAGAACATTACATAAATCACAGCAATGTAAAATAATTAAAACATATGTATATATTAGTCATGAGCGGGTTCGGATCCCAGAGATCCGACAGATCCGAATCTCTGGGATCCGGGGCGAATCCGGGCAGGCTCGGGGGGTGCCTCCTCGGTTCCGAGCAGGAATCGAGGCAAAACCCCGTTGCTGTGACATCGGATCCCGCAAGGTTTTGTATGCATTACTATTGCATACAAAACCCCGTGAGAACAGGGTACTCACGTCTCGCATTGTTTCAGGCGCCATATAAATCTCCAC
>JABWIB010004497.1:38912-54259 GCA_016617825.1 Platyplectrum ornatum
GTTGGGGTCGCACAAAGGTGGTTTTATAGATACAATATAAGGGCATGGGGCAATCAGGGATTAGAATTGTACATTTGATTTTGTTTAATCACTCTTGTTTTTATATCCACATGACTTGAATACATAAAAATGAATAGTCTTACTATAGGGCAGTCAATGATCNAAGGTGTCGTCACTTCAAGTGTGACAATTTTATGTCCACAGACCATGCAACTCCGACACAGGGCCGGAGCGCCCATTAGGCTACTTTACAGCGGGCAGCCTGCCAAGTTGTCTATCCACCTACCAGTTTTTCCAGACAAATGGACAAACTTATTAAAAGTGAAATTCTGCCCAGTTGGATGCAGTAAAAAGGGGTGTGGCTTGGGCAGAGCCANGGGCGGGACTTATTTTACCCTTTATTGGCCCCCTGAATGTTGGGAGGTATGCCCTTAATTTTTCCAACATCTAGTCCCATTCAACCATCACCACTTGCCATGCCAACTGGGCCAACAGTATAAATGTAAGGTGGACGGGACAGTCACACAAAATCAGGACCACACAGCTGGAATCGGGACATTTGATTTGTATACATTGTTGGGCACATAATACCAGATCCAGAATGCTGCAAGTTCTGTGTATGAACATACGGCAATTTGGAATACGTCTTTTTTCCGCACTGCCTGCGGTAGTGAACTNGAGATATCCATTAAACGTACCAGAATACTTTTATGACTTTAATGACTTTTAGTGGTCAACTGTTGTGAGTGGGTTTTCCTTGTGGGGATGTGGGGAAAAATAGACCATGAATAGCCCCCAACTGGGAATGGACCTATAGCGATCTAAGATAACCTTCACTCCATGCATTACTTTCCGTATCCAGATATCATATTGACAGCTGACATATACATATATATATGGGTAAATCAGCTGTCGTCTTGAACTGATACATTACTGATCGATGTTGCATAACCGCGTAAGTATTTTTCTAATATAGGTATATAAGACCAACTCACAATCCCCACATGATACTTATGGCGGGTGGGGNAACACATGTAACTCAAACAGGAATGTATTGGTCAAGCCCTTGCGTACGATCCAACACTTCATACTTGGGCTTTCACATGTGGACATTTAAAGTAGGGTTCTGCAGGCGTAAGGTCCAGGCGCCTGCAGGTGTAAGATCCATACTGGAGAGGTCCAGGCATTCTGCAGGCGTGAGGTCCTTACTGGAGAGACCGTACCACCCACACAACATTTGATCTCACATTCCATATGTTAGCTCCATTAAGGAGGCTATCATATGGAATCTATTCATATCTCTCAATCCGGTCCTACCAATCAATGGCGTGAGTTTACAAAGTATATTTCTAAATCAATCATATATCTAAATATTGCTGAAGTCAATGACTTATTATGATGCAATGCCATAACATGAGCTCAGAGTGCGTCTCCATAAGACGCTTTCACATATATTAATAAAGAAATTCCGTTCCCTGCGATCNCGTCTCTCTCAGAACATTACCTGGGAGAATAGGGATATCTTTGTGCGCCTGTGTTTGTGAATAAGGTCCAAAATGTTCACATCTCACCAGGGAGCATGTACATGATCTAGTTATGTCAGGACGAGGTGTTTTCCCAAGCCTCTAAGTATTTCTCTGTTAATCTGCACAGGCTTATTGAAAATAAATAGCAGAGCAGACATCCCGGTCACTTTCCTGATGAGCTTTCTTTATGAGTTCTTCAGGCTCTTTGCCATCATCCACAGTGCAATTTTCGAGGTTGTTTTTCTAGAAACATGGGAAACTCTTTTGTACATGGCAGACAGGGGCCGCAACGTGCCACCGTGAACCGGAGTAAAAATAATGTGCAGGCCAGGGTTTTTTGGCATTGGCTGTTTTGATGAGCCAGGCTCATTTGTTTAGTCTCTCCCTGAGAGAAGACACATCTAGGTAGGTAGCCAAGAATAGGAGGGCATAAATGGAGACCTGGGAGAGGAATCTGGCTTGTGCTGTATTGATATTGGCATAAAAGACTACACAAGACACTATGCTTTGAATAAATAATAAAAAAAAACCCATACAGTAGATTGGAAAATATTCCAATGCAAAAAATAGACACTTTCCAGAAACGTCGTAAATAAATGTTCATTGACGTCTAGAAAATGTAAATTTAGTTTTTTATAAATTGGTTTGGGAAAGCTTTGCATGTTGCATCAGATGTCTCGGTGAACTGTACAATGTTCTGGATGCCTCATAAATGTAATNGCAGTCAGTGTGCTCGTTCCATTAGGATCTTCTGCGGGTATGGACTTCTTTTCTAAGTTCAGAAACTCTGAACTTTTTGTGGTCATGTTTGCTGTTGCTTGGTATGATAGGAAGGAAAGGGACATTTTTTTAATTATCGTCATTTAGAGTGACAAGAAGATGATCTAGGGATGCTCTCAAGATCGTCACTGTCTACTGTGGAATCAGTATGTAGTTTATGGCGACGAAATATCTGTATTGCCACCTGCTGACTATAACTGGTATTGCAGCAGCTATTCTTTTTTTTTTTTTCAAATATATATGTAGCACAATGGTTGCCGACTTTTGATTTCTCCTGGGAGCATGAGGGTGGGACGGAGGGCGTGATCTGCATGAAGTGCGTGAACAGCAAAATCACATATTTACAACAAAAGGGAGTGGCCTGACGACCATTGTTGGAAGTGGGCTGGTATACACCGGTATGGAATACTGGAACATTTTCCATCCCCTTGTTAAAGCCCCTTCCCATCCAGACCTGTCATTTTGTGATAAGTTTTCCTCCATAGCCCCAACTTATAAATACCTACCTAAAGCCCTGCTGACGTCAAGTCCCACCCATTCTTCCTAAAGATCAAGACTGGAAGCAGTGAATCACTGCCTCAGCTCAGGTCCCAGGAGGACTCTACCTGGATACTATATAGGCTGGTGTTCTAGGGTGAANGCCTAATGGTAGCACCGGCCTTCTCTTGGGGCCATATGATATGATTCATTGGGAAGTGTAAGTGCTGCATTCTGTGGAAGTGTGCACATAGAATGTATGTATTGGAACACACTACAACTGCATACCTCCCAACATATGCCTGGGAGAGAGCGGGACAGATATGTCCCGCCCCTNCACTGGCCAAACCCTGCCCCTGCCCTGGCCAAACCCTGCCCAACACCACCCAACCTCTCCCCTACACGACCAAACCTGCTCATCTGCATCAAAGCTCCACCCCCCCTTTCGGCCCGGAACAACTGAAAAAACCCACTTTCCTACCAGTTTGTCCCCATAGTTGGTAGNGGTGAAGGGAATGGTTAGTGGAACAATATCTCAGGTTCGTTATCTGTTACAAATTTTAATACGAACTAATTCAGAATTCAGGTTCTGATCCTTTATTTTCTTTATCCTTTATATATGTGAATATCAGAATTTGAATATATATTTTGTATGTTTTTGAATACATGAAAGGTTAAGCAAGGCATTTCTTTTATATCTCTAATAAAAGCAATGTGTAACGACTTATGCAGCTTCTAGGGATTCCACTTTGAAAGTGTTTCTGATGCAGGTACATTTCCATCTTCCTTCCTGAGATGTAGGAAGTCTTCTCTTTCCTTTAAGCTTTCAGGGGCTGCTTGTGTTTGCACAGTTTGCACAGACTTCCTCCTGCTGTTCTACATGGCACAATNCAACCTGTATCTGCTGTTACTCTCAAGCTTGGATAGTGCAATATATTGTGAGCAATAGGTTAATATCCATTTAATAAAATCAAGTAAAAAAAGAATGTTATATTTATTTTCTTGCAATGCAAGGCGTATTAACTTAGTGGCAGGATTGTTAAAGGGGGTTTCCCCTTTGGTCTCATGGGCCCAGATCCAGACGTAAGCATTCAGCTTAACTAATAGTTCTCAACCTGATCCCCCTTGGGGGGAAGACCATACAGAGGGGAATCGCCCATATCCGCCCATACAGAGGGGAATCTGCCCATATCCCCCCATACAGAGCTGTATCGCCCATATCCCCCCATACAGAGGGGAATCCGCATCTCCAATTTTCACTATCTTAAATCTACTGCACCGCTTATATTTAAATACATGGCAGTATGGAAGTCTGAATTGTACGTAAGAGAACCCCCACCCCTGGTTCGTACCTGTCTTGCACACATCGCCCCCTCATATGGCCATAGTCGGCTCTGCCCATTTAGACCCAGGCTCAACCTCCTTTCCATGGGGCCAGAGCTGTCACNTACTTCTACTAGACATTTCATATTTAATATTTCCTCCATACTGCCTTTACTTTTAAATATAACTTTTATTGGACCCTGTGATTTGTGTATTGTTGGTATCCCTTTAAGTAATAATTGTAGTAAAATCTATAACTAGAACTNAAAAGTCCTCCATTAATAAAGGGAAAACATTAGACTTGTAAAATGAGTATTTATACTGCACGAGTGTCCCCAGGGCTAGGATATTGATTTGGAGTTTTGGGCTAATACAATACATTAATTAAACATTCTTAGGGTAGTATGTATAAATTCTGTATTCATAATGTATGTACAGGGAGCTCTTGAGGGATTCCTTCATAAAGGGTAAGCAGGGAAATAGTGATAAGTATGTAGGCCAAAAGGTCTTATTCACTATTTGTGTGAGACATTGCGGCGTTAGCTTGTTTTCAGATGATTGCTCTGCATATTGTACGTGCACAATTGTGCATGGCAAATTAATATGATGCTCGCTAGAAGCCATATGAAATGTAGAGGCTATATCTCAAGAGTACATCCAATTGAATACAATCTACAAATAGACAAACATCCCTGGCTTTCTGTTAACCCTAGATTCTTTGATCAGATTTATTATGAGATTGCAAAGAAACTATACAGTTTGCACCAACAAAGGGCCTGACCCAGAGTCGAAAGCACAACACAATGCATCCTGCCAGGTGTGATTCGCCAGTGCAATTTGACACATTGTATTCCGGCACTGCAGCAGCGATGTGAGTAATTAGTTGACTGTAATCAATATCCGATTAGTCCAATGATAGCAGGTAAAAACTTCCTATTCTCTAACCCTCATCTAGTATCACCTTATTCATAACTCACTCCAACTCCCGCAGCCTAACCCTTCCTTTTCATGAGCCTAACCATAACCCTCCTACCGAAGCCTAACCCTAACCCTTCCCTTCCATGAGCCTAACCATAACCCTCCNTCTTCCGCAACCTTACTCTAACCCTTCGTTTCCATGAGCCATATAATAACCCTCCTTTTAAAGCAGCCTAACCCTAACCCTTCCTTTCCATGAGCCTACCTGCAGCCCTCCATCTTCCACAACCTTACTCAAACCCTCTCTTTCCATGAGCCTAANCATAACCCTCCATCTTCCATAGCCTTGCTCTAACCCTCCTTTTCCATGAGCTTAACCTTAACCTTCCTTCCCCTGCAGTCAAACCCTAACCCTCCCTTTTCATGAGCCTAACCATAACCCTCTTTCTCCTGCAGCCTAACCCTATCCCTTCCTTTCCATGAGTCTAAAGAAAATCCTCCTTCTCCTGCAGCCTAACCCTAAATCTTCCTTTCCATAAGCCTAACCATAATTCCCCATCTCCTGCAACCTTACTCTAACCCTCACTTTTTATGAGCCTAACCATAACCCTCCTTCTCCCACAGCCCTTCCCTAACACACTCTTTCCAGTAGTTCATGCTTAACCTTCCCCAGTCTGCCGCAGCAAGCTCCCTGACACCACAACAACCTGCCGCAGTCTGTCCCGTCTATCGGAGAGAGCAGAATTCAGTACTGGGANATATTTAGTTTTACATTATCCGCAAAGCGTGTGAAGTCGACATGACGATTTTACTGAAAATCGTCAGTGTAAACGTCAGTTTAGTGCAATATCGCCTGACGAATACCTGTATTTTCGTCAGTGGATATCGTCAGAATTCGTCAGAGAATTCATATCGTCAAACGAAATCGTCACTTACTGAATACTATACATCACCAGTCACTGACGATTTCAGATCACTGACGAATGCTGACAATATGAAATCTCAGCAGAAATCGTCTGAATTCCCCCCCAGGTGCAGCGAAACTTGATGTCACGGCGGCATAGTTCATCAGTAAGGGGGCGGAGGGCCAGGCGCTGTTGGACAGTATACCAGGAGAGGTCTTGGAAGATCTGGATTTCACTGCCATTGAATTTGAGTGGTTCCTTCCAGCGTGCCTTCGCCACTATCTCTTCTTTCTCCCGGAAGTAATGTAGGTGACAGATGACGTCACTGGGCTTTTCCGAGGATAGCGGACGTTGCCGGAGCGCCCGATGAGCTCGATCAAAGAGGATTTTGGTGTCCGGGTGCACATCAAGGATCTCATTGAAAATCTTAGTGAGGGCATCGACAACACCTTCAGGGGGGACATCCTCCGGGATGCCACGGATCCGGAGATTGTTGCGGCGACCCCTATTGTCTAAGTCTTCAACCCGTCTCTGGAGGTCACGCATCTCACGGGCCTGAAGGTTGAGCGTCTCCTGGAATTTGTGCTGTGTTGGAGTGTTGGACAACGTCTCCCCAGCTGTCTCCAGAGTAACTACCCTGCCCCCGAGCTGACCAAGGTCCGTGCGCAGGTGAGAGATCTGGAGTTGCATGGAGTCCCGTAAGCGTTGTTCCACATCCTGAAGGTCCTGCTTCATGGGGATAGATTCGAGGCGTTTNAGGATTTCTTGGAACTCAGAACAGGTGTCAGGGGCAGTAGAGGGGCCCAGGGCACTTCAGCCATGGCCGCCGGGAGGGAGATTGCAGGGTCCTGAAGCAGTGGCAGTTGGCGAGTAGGCGAGAGGTAATGCAGGAGACACGGACTGCCCCCCCTCCCCGCCTGGGACTAGCCATCCGGGGACTATGTAAGATGCTATCGAGGCAATTACAAAGCTAGTGACTGCCATGGCTGGGCGTCCAACCTTATCTTTTCAATTGTAATAGGTGTGGTATAAATAAGGCAGCAGTGGATCATGTAGCATTGAGCAAAAAACTTAAAACATCTCAAGCCCACTACCTCACTATACCTGGGGTATACTCAGTTAGCCTGGAGCTCACATTCTGTATCTGCTGTCAGAAAAGGCAGAGAAAGTGCGGCTAGACCACTACCTTTACTCATGCANTTTAGTGATATGTTCAAACGCTGACCCCCCTTCCCCCCCCAAGTCCCTTAATTTAAATTTTCCCCCTCACCAACCTAGCGTAATGTCGGTGGGAGGGGCTTGGAGGGCACAACCAGTACAACAGGTTAAATTGCAAGTGCATGGAACGTCGTTCCTGAAAATTGTCCGACTTCTCACTTTGAGGTAGTCAGTCATCCTGCCTGGTTCATGATTTTGTCCTATGAGTTAATTTACAATTTTGCAGATTTATTATATGCATGAACCTACAATCTTAAAATGGAAAGGAGAACAGAAATCTTTTCTCTGTTACAGCTTCTTTATTATGTAACGCATGATCAGTGTAATAGATTGCAAATCACAGAAGGCCATCTCTCCTTCTATTAAAATTGTAAGCATGCTTGAGGTTCTAGCTTAATTGCTTGTGGCCTCTTGATTCTTTGTATTATACAAATCACAATCTAAACTGCCACGAGAATCTTAATTCACCATTCCGTTTATACCCTTAAGTCTTGATTGAATTCCATAATGTGTTTACTTACGCCTTCATCTAGTGATTACAATTCTGGGTTCCTGTGGACAATACCTGCACATTGGAATTCCAGACACTTATAGCAAAGTTATAAACTTGTTGGATTAAGGTCAATTACAAAAGTGTCTGAAAATGAACTGGATATAGAATATAAATGAAGTACTAATGTCACACATTCCTAACATTTTGGGAAAGACTGAATATGTTGTTTCTCTTTGATGTTTTATCATTTTCTTAAATCAATGTTTAAAAAAAACCCTGTCTATAAACATTGCTTTTTACAGCTCGTGATTTTATAGACTTTAGCCTACTGGCCTATGTTTTGTGAACTGCTGGAATGGAAAAGTAGAGATGTTTTCCATAGCCACCAATCAGATTATCAGTTTAGTATTACATACTAGAGAATATCAGCTAGAATCTGATTGGTTGCTATGGGCAACATTGACTTTTTTAATCCCACAGTTTAGTAAATCTAGCTTTTTGGGTCTATAAACCTCAACAAGCTTTTTTCTTTCCAATGATTATATAAAAGTACAGCCATGTTATACATTTGACAAATCTCTTAACTTAAACAGAGAAGCTTAAGATTTTCTAGTTGTATTTGAGTCTCTCCTAGGACCCACTAGTCCCTTGTTATTCCCATATGTCAGGGACAGTATAATTATAACATATTGCAGATGATGACTTCACAAATGTTACATTGCAGACTGTAATGTTCTTATGCTTTGTTACTCGTAATATTAATTAGCAGAGAGAACTTACCACACATATAATAATAATTTAAAAATATAGTACAGTTTGGAAGCAAATACTATGACAAAGATCAGTGTGTGTGGTGAGCTATATACACATCTGGGATCACTGGGGCATATTAGTGGCACACATAGTGTAAATATACTGCACAAGAAATATCTGTTCCAGCAGGAGGTCACCTCATGTGAAGGAAAGAAGATAAAATATTAGGCAGTTATATATTAAAAATAATATATATACTTTAATTATATCACAAAAAATTAAATACAATAAAATACAATACAATACAATGAACGTCTTGTATAACACACTCGTACCCTAAGATGTGCGGCGGTGGTCAACTTTTTTATTGACCTTCAAAATTTTGTTGAAGCAGATAGAGAGAGTGCAGAAGAGAGTGCAGCTCTGAATACAGCACAGGGAGAGGGGCATGCTGCATTGAAAAAACGCAGAGGCTCTGGATGCTGTGTTTACTCGCAGCGGTATGCTGCGGGCATGAAAGCCTGCACACGTGCTGGCTTTCATGAATGAGAAAAAAACAATAAATAATAAAAAATTATTTAAATAAAAAAAAACACCAAGACATTTAGGGGTATATTTACTAAGCAGGGAGATTGCAGTGAAATTCGAATTTGGGGAAGTTGCCCATGGCAACCAATCAGATTTGAGCTCTCAGTTTCATTTTACACTCNAATGCTCAGAGCCATATGGGATACAGGAATCCAATAACAGATCCTTGATACTGTCTTTTTCATTCCAGTCCTATATAAGCACAAATGCCCCGGCGCAACACGTTTACAACCGCATCAGATAATATAATAATTTCAAGAGTGCTAGAAACCACATCCTCATATGAAATTCATTTCTTTATTCTGTGGTTTTTTTTTTTTTCATTTTAATTTTAGTATGCAAACCTAATCTGTTATTACATTCATTTTTATAATGTATTGTGTTTTTTTAATCTTATATTAGCTATATATTTATTTTCCTATCCCAATGTAAAATAACACTGATCTCNCGCTGAGATACTAAGCATTATTTCAATTTATTTAAATCACATGCTAGGTAAGTCAGGGAAAAAAACCATCATTGAAAACAATGAAGAAAATATAATTGTTAATTTCTGGACAACCTTGAATTGAATACCAAAGGGAGTACATGGAATAACCACATTATTAAAATTCACTGGTTTATTATTTATTTTCAGGAAGCGGTAATTGTTGCTGTGTCCAAAATATGCATAGGACAATTTACAAGCTGTCAATGATTAACTCCAATATAAGGGTCAATATAGCCTTATATTGAATGGATTGCACCCTCTTGCAGGTTTAATTTAACACTATGTCATATTGGCCCCAATAAGTCAGAGCTACAAAAAAAATATCTTTAAGGGGGAAAAGTAGACCGGCAGCGGAGAAGGAATGTGAATGCGCTGTTCTCTGTNAGAAGGATATTGACGTGATATTACAAAATTGAATAAGGTTGCCTCTTAACAGTTAGATGAGTTGAGAAGGGTAATTGTTTTTCAAGTGTTCCATATTGATATTCACAGGAACAAATTGTGGATATAGGATTCATAAATTGTTTCTTGTGTAAATATGCTGAAGCCCCAGGCAGGTGACTAATGACTTTCTTCTGTTGCGACTGACCCAAGATGTTTAGTAAGACGAAGTCTTCTGCTGTTAAATGCGAATGGAAGTTCAAGTGTAGTCACTGCTTTGATTAGTACTCAGCAAGAATTAATGTTGTCAGATCTTATGGATCACTGTGGATAAACACAAAACAAAAACTCCATTGCAGACCATTGATTAGGGCTGCCACCAAAAAAACTGTGGGTTCACAAAATAGTCCAAGCCTTGGCACTCCACCACTATGTAACGTCACACAACAAGGAACACCACAAACCAACAGGTAAGATTTTCGAGGATCGACATTTATGAGTTCTCGTCCCTGTATTGGTATTTTATTGTTGTGCAGTCTATTGCAGTTCTCCAGAATGCAAAGAACCAGGGGAAGAACACCCTCTCTGCCTAGTCCCAAAGTCTCCAGTTGGTACAGTCCCATCGCTGGTCTTTTCTATATTAACTTCTTCACGCTCTTCATTCATTATATGGCTATTGTTATGGTGGTTTAACCATTCTTTCTGCTTAATATCTATCTGTACTCAATTTTGCGCTGTTCTTGTACTCCATTTTGTANTTTATTATGTTGTACTCCAGTTACTATGTTGCTATTTTGTACCCACATGTTCTGTCTTGGACTGTATTCCCAACAATACGACACTGCAGATAATGTGTGGCACCTTATGAAAGTTATTATTAATAAAAAATAATGATATTAATCAGTGGTCGAAGTGGAAACTTAGAAGTGGGGGTATGGACATTCAGAAGTGGCGGTATGAAAACACAGAAAATAATGGAAGTCAATAGAGATTTTTAATCTTTCCATTACATCAGTGGGAGAAGTGCTGGTATGGCATACCCCCGTATACACCCCCACTTCNAGCCCTGATATTAATAGTAATAATCATTCCTTAAATTACAGAGACCAATCCGTGCAGATTGGTTTTGCCCCAATGGATAATCCAACATGCTGAACTTTGTTCCGTACACTAATGGTTCTCAATCTGATGCTCTCACAGGGGTGATNCTACAAACTCCATTGACTTCTATTTTACTCAGTGTTTCCATACCGTCACTTCTGAATATCCATACCCCACAGTTTCCACTTTGNNCACTGGTGTAGGTACATAACGCAANNTAGGACCTACACAGTGTCACGTGCCACCTGGGCTTACACTGCAGGGTTCTGTCTATCGGGATTACGCAGTGAAAAAGATTGCAACCACTGCCGTACACTAACGTCTGGTGCGTTCATGTGCCATTGTTACTATTTGGGGGACTCAAAAGTAGCTCTGGATTTAGTNCATGTTATTATTTACTTTTCTATGTTTATGTAATGAGCATATCATTGTTGATTTAATGTCCCACCTACTAAACAATAACTATATTGCACCCATCACATCTTATAATGTTCAATACGTTTCTGCATTTGGACAACTTTGACCTCNTTTTGCATTTGCAACTATTGGGAAATTTAAACTACTAACACCCCACATAGTTTATTAGTGTGGTATTTCTTTCTCACAATAATCCTCCTTGTGAATCAAATTGTATTAATTATTATGTGAAGAATAATATCCTGACAAAGTCTGTTCTCGGATAGAAAAAAAAACTAATAAAGATGTCAATTTTACATCCTAGTTAATGTGTTAATGTCCAATTATGTAACCTGAATTATTCTTTTTATAATTTGAAGTGTCAGCTAATTGGTCATGTAGCACAACAACTTTAAATATTAAAAGTAGATTAATTTAATGGATGGCATTAGTTTCATGAGCTGAGTTTGGAAGTTTGCATTGCATAGTTAATCACAAAGTAAATGCTTATTATAGACTGGAGTTTAACTTTCAAAACTTATTACAGCAAATGGCTAATAATAACTTCTAGAACCAACAACATGATAGATAAATATGTATGAGAAATGTGGTGGGTAGTTATATAAATGGATGGCCGCTGATGTGCTTAGGAGGTTTATAAATATACTGAATATACTCAGAACACTAATTTCTCCAAAAATAGGTTAAGCCGGGTCAAATGCTAAACTAATCTTGATTAGGGGTAAANGGCAACATTGTAGACATAGGCAAAACCTATGGTAAATGTAAACTATGAAAACACAATTAGAGCGAGGGAAAGTTTTCTGTAAACTCTAATTTACTAATGAAACATAAAGCTATGAAGTATGGAGCTGATTCTGAGTTTTCTAGCACAAACCTTTGTAAAAAAAAAAAACATTTATAAACATTATTTGATGAGCTGATGNGTATAGATGTGTAACAAGATGCCCAGTTGCGGGTGGCTTTATATAACTAGCCTCTAGTCCANGTTATGCTGATTGCAACTAATTAAATTTACCTCCCCTGCAATTCAACATGGTTTTGCCCATGAGAGTGTAATAGTCATGAGAGTGAAAAGCTGAATCTGGCCCTTAGTTAGATGTGTTCTTGTAAAATATGGGTGTTTAAATTTTGAAACTTAAAAATATTGAACACTTTCAAAGTGTACAATAGAAACATTTAAGAAATTTTCATTTGTATAATACAACACAATAACAAACATTGGTTGTCCCTAAATATTTACCTTGTGTGTTTTACAGGCCCATCAACTGCGGGTTATTCACCGGCACCACTGCATGTTTCATCGCCTGCGCACAGTCCAACTGTGGATATTGACCTTCCACCTGTTAAAGAAATGCCATTGATTGATGAAGGTAAATATTACTCTAGGTTGCTTTTTTAGTTTTTTTTAAACAAAACAAAACCATTACAGATTAGTAATTTTATTTTGTTACTTTTTCAACACTGCCGTCACAGATCCTGAGCCTGAACCACCACCACCTTGCAAAAGAACACGAAAAAACAGGCACACAAGGGCAGAAACAGAGGCGGACCTGTCTACATCAGCCGAGCAACCGGTTTCAGGCCCATCGCCACAACAGACATCTGGCACTGATGAGGTGCTGCAACATTTGTGTTCTCTGCAGGACATTATGGTTCAGGAGCAACTGCGACACTATAAATTAATGGAGTAATATGAGAGGCGGAACATTTCGCAGGTAGCCATGTTTGGCAATCGGCTTTGTTACGCTATGGAGCAAATTGGCACAAGTATAACACAACACCTACACGCCACTCAAACCAATACTCGTGAGCTGCAGAGTGCCAAGGCAGCTTTAATTGCACAAATGCAAACTATGCAAGCTAACTTGCTTTGTGTATTCCAACAACATTTAGATCGTACTACTCTAAATGTCAGCTCAACTACCACACAAAGTACGTTCACACCTACATCCACACATTTACCAACACCTACACAATCACCACGAGGTAGAGGCCGTGGTGCATGTACCAGGGGTGGGAGAGNGAGCCAAAGGATTTGTTGGTTCCATTGCATGATGTAATGCATGTTTTTTATGATTTAGGTTGTAATTTTTACCAACACATTTTTACAACACAACTTTAAAAATAAAGAACGTTCAAAACAAATTACCCAGTGAATCATTTCTAATGGCATAGATATTTATCCTAAACTTTATAACTACCATTGAAATCAAGTATGTTTCAAAAACAAACAACCGTAAATAATGCAAACACAATAATTATGTCATAGTATTCTTTTCTTTGGTTGAATATTTGGAAAATGTTTTTAAAAAATTAACTAGCATTTGACAATTGTACAGTACAAAAAAAATTTGCATACTTTTAACACGTACATGTGAAATGATCCCGAATGAGCCTACTTCTTGTCTGTAACCCTGACCTACTGTGTTCCTGAGAAGATGATGACAGTACTACCTCACTGTCTGCTTCATTAACCTCACCCCATGGATCACTNAGGGCAAGATTATGAAGCAGACAACAAGCCCACACAATATGAGCCACCTAAATAAAGAATAAAGAAGTTGCCCACCAGACTTATCAATGCACCTAAAGCGAGATTTTAATTCACCAAAGGTACGTTCTATCACACATCTAGTGGCGCGGTGTGCCTCATTATATTGGTGGTGTGCGGGAGTCTCAGGATGGCCAAAAAACGCAACTGTGAATAGCGTGCAAAAAACGCAATGCGGAAGCATTCACGGCCAGGTCAGATTAGCGCCTTGCGTCTTGATGGAATTTTTTTTTAAGTGCTTTGTGGCAAAACAGAGGGAAATGTAAAATGTAAAATGAATGTAATGTATTTGCTTTTTTGGTCAACCTAAATATAATAAATGACCTGTTTGGTTAAAGTGAGTTTAAGCGTTTCCTTTACAGCACTGACATTACATTTTATACTTTTTATTTTTCATTTTTTTTCAATACCATAAATAACTTTATCCCATAAAATGAAGATGTTGTAGGACTGTTGTTATTTATCTAGCATAAAAAAAAAATGTAAAAAATATTATACAGTCCCACAGAACTTGGTAGCTGGTAACAATGATAATGTAAATTATTTCAATGTTTTGACTGTCAAAAAAAAGTGCACATTGTCCAATATAAAAGCTGGTACACAAGAGATGACACATCAAAGATGCAAGCACTGCACAAAACACAAGTTTACAGGCCAGGGAACACTTCCTACTATTGCAAATGATCTGCAAAGTATAGGAAATAGACCAGTTTGACCAGTTGCACCATCCCCAGGCAGCGCAAGCAAAAAGCCGCAGATTGCTAATAATCGCAATGCGCAGCGCTAAACGCAACAACAGGCACGTCCCGAAATCTCATTATAATATTCTGGCACGCCCATAAATCGCAGTTCCAAAATCAGCACGCACAGCGCCCACATTCAGACGCAATGTGCAACTAAGGATCAGCTCCCAGAGTTCCTTGGTGCTCTCAGTGCTACGTGAGTGCAATCTATGGCTCCCAGGACAGATGGAAATCCTGAGAGCGCATAAAAGCCCTGCTTAAGCTCACGCCATGCTGCTTTGTGGCTTGGGAAACAGACATGTCTGCACATAATTTTAGCCAGAGCGCTTAACACCTGAGATAAGTGTCTGGAAAACGTTGGCTGGAAGTGAATGGAACACATTAATTTAAGCAGCCCAGGAACTGCATGACAGCGTNCGCTNTGTGGCTCTAAATACTCTCTCACCTGATCATATAATGCCAGAAGAGTGGCACGGTTTATCCGAAAATACCCACCAGAAACGTGCGCACAGGCCGAGGAATTGTGTGCACCGTTTGGACCTTGGGCTGGTCATGCTGCTTCACCTCCTCCATGGCCCTTGACCTGTGCCTAAGAGAGGGACGCAGCACCTTCCATTTTCATCAATGGACAAACAAGCATTCACTGCTCTATTAGTGCCTTTATATAGTGTTCCTAATTA